>JANJGK010000005.1:65257667-65310167 GCA_039081455.1 Macrobrachium rosenbergii | reverse complement strand
TATATATATATATATATATATATATATATATATATATATATATATATATATATATATATATATATATATTCTTCAAAATGGCCATTCAGTAACAAGAAATATCTAATTCTCATAGTAAACACAAGCAAATAATTATCAATGTCTTGAGTAAATTTGTGGTGAAAAGTTCTCAAATGTATAAGGGACTCGAAACATTAAACAATAAGTGAGGCGGTTGTAAGCTAAAACCAAAAGCATAAAAACCTGGGCACTAAGCTTTGGCATACCTTGAAAATTTCAGGGGTATGTCTTGTCGTGTTCGAACCTGGGTTTGGCCGGTCCTTTCCGTAGTATTCTTAGTCTGCCTGGAACGAGAAATTTTCCGGAATGCGACAGAATTTCGCAGAATCATTGTCAAATTGATGGTGTGATATTCCCCCCAACAATTGGCCGGGTTACAATGATAGTGCGTACAACTCCCGCCACTGGGCACCCAACCTTGATATTGCATTCTATTGGCGTACCGGTTTTTAAATAAGCCTTCGTGCGCCATGCCTGTGCTATGTCCCCAGCTGTTGGGTGGAATATGGGAGTAATTGCATGTTCGTGGTACTCCAAATCATATATGTTATATGGTTTTTACAATGGCAATTCATCCCTACTCTTAACAATGCTTTTTGTGCTGTACGCTCAGCCTTCGATAATATGTAGTAAAATAACGGATGAAATTTATATAATCAAAGGGTATCGATCTTCTTGTCGTATTTGATATATTGCATATGATTTGTTCTTTAATATTACTGTTTTGCATATACCTGATCATGTTACTACCGTTGAGCGGCCGTTTGTGGTACTAGTTATTAAGCGATGGCTACAAGAATATGTTAACTCAATGTATAAAGTACTTTACGTGTATGATGTATGAACCTTTTTGAAGAGTAAATCAACTGAGCACCGCAAGAGCTACAGCCTTGGTTAATAAAGACTTAACGTCTCAGTAATTTCAATAACTACTTGATCCGTATGTCGTGACGCGAATAACACATTGCCAGACTTTTCTTCAGTGTTTGGGCGATGGGCCCTTCCACTTCCGAAGTACTGTATTAAACGTGTTTTTTATGGATATCATTTTCAATAGAAATTTTGAAAAAGTTTATATTCAAAGATATAGTTGAAGATTACCAGCAAGTAAAACCTCATAGACGTTAATTTTTGTTAAGCTGACTCTCTAGGATATCAGGCCCAAAGCAATACTTCTGTTGTCAGTAAGACTAAAAAATATATCTGAATTTTATTTCTACTGCCTCAGCTCTAATCGTGTTACGAAAATTACGAGGATCGAACCAGTTCCTTCGTACTTTAGGATATGTGAAATATGAAAATTAATCAGATCTTCAAAAAAGTACTAAAATGAATTTATGGAAATAACAAAGATGATCAATTCGGCTGTCCTCATCATAAGCTTCCCTTTCTTGAACATGTTAAAGTTACTATTACGTCACAACAAAAACCTGTTATTTTCTATACACTGTCGATGAAATTATGCGAACTCTCTCACTCTTTTTTACTGTTGTTTGGTAGGAATATGTTCAGATGTTGAAAACCCTTCCAAAGAGATCGTTATTACGAATGGGATAGTAATTGAGAGATTCACATTCTATGTATATGTATATGTATATATATATATATATATATATATATATATATATATATATATATATATATATATGTGTGTGTATATATATATGTATATACATATGTATACATATATATATATATATATATATATATATATATATATATATATATATATATATATATATATATATATATATATATATATATATATATATATATACACATACATAGAATGACATTGATGTATAACAGAAACAATACACAATTACATTAAGAAAGCAGGAAATTCATGTTTCAAAGCTATGCAGCTTTAAAGTACTGAAGAAAGCGTATTCCTCTTTTGAGTGTCATGATCAACTGTACGATACTTCATGTGTCCAAGACAGACTTTAGAAGTGAAAATCGCTCACATTTTAAACATTTTAAAACCAACTTACCGAAGCATACATCGTTGTAATTTGTATACAGATGCGACTTGGATGTGTGCATCAAGGACTCACTTATTCATTTGAGGCTATACTTCCCCTATTTTTTACGGATAGGAAAAAGAAGAAGAAAAAGCAGCCATCGAATACTGCAATCAATTTCCAAGGCTCAATAAGAAATTGATCACTGAATGCCTTGCGTGCATAGACGAGGGAACTCAAAATCGTGTTGGTTCATTCAAGTGTCTAACGTATTGATAGTACTTTTGGTCCTATTTGGATTCCTTTCTCGGTATTGCCTGTGTCCTGCCTGCAATTTGATCACACAGTAAGCCTAGTGTGCATTGGGTGGTCGCTCCTGAATACCGTTTCAATATATATACAGAGGCTTCAGCCTAATTGGAAGAGAAAGTCATAAGCCTCAGCAGTGGAAGAGAACACAAGTGAAGATTGGATTGTGTCATCATTCAGCCACTTTTTTTTTTTTTTTTTTTAATATTACTCTATATAAAAGCCAACGAACTCTTTGGTTGATGTTTTCGTTGTTGATAGATTAAGCTAACCTATTTAGAAATCATATTCAAAATTCGGAGGCCAAGGGAGAGATCTGTGTAAATACGGTCTACACGCGTCGAGAAAATATAATATATATATAATCTTACATGTATAAAATGAGTATCATTGCATAAAAACTGGAATTTTCAAAAGATGTTTTATCACAGTGAAGGAAAATTGAATCTCTTTAGAAATATATTGACAACTATTTTGCTGTGGTGAATTCGTTTGTAAAACAAAGATTACTGGAATATACTGGACAATAAGATTCAAAGAAAACAAATTTTCAATAAGCAAAATTGACTTCTCTGTTTCTGATCCGTTTTGCATTTAAAGACTTATCAAATATATTAAGCACATAGATATTAAACATGTGTTCCTAAATAAATGTGTGATTGTGGTGTATGTATACGCATGACCTACTACATGATGAACTTGAAAAGAAGGAATACCTTTTCCGTAGTCCCGTAGTTGTCGTTGTACTCTGTACAGAAAAGAAAATTTCATCGAAGCGCCATCTGATCATTCCTTCTACAGCAAGTTCGCAAAAGGAAACTCTCTGTGGAAGACGAAAGCCTGTTGATGCGTTGATCTCGCCCAGAAAGTGTCTCCTTTACTCACAATGGCCCTCTCGACCTCCACCGTCTACCGAATCTAGACGAAAAAAGGACAAAAATTCGGGGTATCCGCTTTGTCATTTGCCTTCAAATGCTCCTGAATGAGAGCCAGATGATTTCGACACGGTGAGAGAATAGAGGTATCCTAGAGGAATTGATGTTCTTCAGCCTCCAAGGAAGACGAACTTCATGCAACGAATTCATGGACAAACTGAATTATTTTGTGGCTGAGCATTCTGTATCAAAAAGATCTCCCAGTTGCAAATGAAATTCTCCTCACCTCAGAAAATTTTGGAGAAACATATTTTTTAATGATTAAAAATCACTCTTTAACCTTTGCAGGAAAAGATGAAAAAGTTCATTCAAGTTAAGAGTCTAATAAAAGTTCAAGTGAATAATCTAAAATTGAGGCTTAAAGAGTGTTGGCAAGAAAAGCTTACTTAGTGAATGTAAAAATGCCCCCTTACCGCACGTAAAAAAAAAAAAAAAACAGGAAGTTTAAAGAAAATTGACTCTCTGCTACTACTTGGAGACATCATCCTCCCTCCAAAAGGAACTGTTCCTTTACAATAAAAGTGTTCACCAATACTTGTGGTTCTATTCTCTTTTTCTTACTTGCATCTAAGCTTGGTGAGCTTTTGAAATGGTAGTGTCCTCAGGAAGAAATGTTAAGGAAAAATAAAAACAAGTTTTTCCTTGTTTTCCCAAGACTTGCACCCGCAAAATGCATATCCTGTTAAGATTTTATCCACTCTGATTAAAATATTGCTGGTATAATGAATAATTCTGTGTCATGGTCCCATAAGAGAAAACAATCTCGGAGATGAATGTCATAGTCATGAAAAGACAAGGAACATAATTATATATATGCCTTTAACCCAAGGAAATAGCTTTTCCGTGTTTGAACATAATCAAAGTTATTCTTTTATGTTCGAATCCAATTTAATTTCTGAATCATACCACAAGCAGTTTAGCGACTTCTAATATCTTATCGATTTCCAACTCTTTGGGTCATCCAGAAAAAAAAATTCTTTTTAATGCAAGGTCCCGCAGAGGACACAAAGCTATTCGCTCTCTCTCTCTCTCTCTCTCTCTCTCTCTCTCTCTCTCTCTCTCTCTCTCTCTCTCTCTGTTAACAGCCATTCTTTTCATTTGGTATTCTATGCTGTACCATCTCAGGTGATAATAATATGATGAAACAAAACTTAATGAACTCTCAAAATAAAAAACTGTGTGTAAAGCAACAAAAATGAAACACATGGTCATTAGATAATAAAAAGCTACGCCCATAACAATAGATCAGTTTTTGGTAATACCATCCTCTGCCAAAGCTCAGAAAAAGGGTACAAAGAGCTGCAGGAGGTAGCCCGAAATTCATGTTTGTAGATAAAATAGAAAGAGTTCTTGGCTGTCTGGTCGATGTATCTTTAACATATAAAGGAACGAAAAATTGCGTAGCAACTAAACTGAAAATATTTTTGGAGACAGATGGTTAATTCAAAAGTGTTCTCTCGAGTAAATAATCAAACAAGGCGGAAAATGAAAGGGAACTCGGAGAACACTTTCAGCATTTATTGCAACATACCATAAAATTTTATGGAATCATAAAGAATTCATGTATTGTATTAAGTGGAACCCGAGTAACATGAACTGTATGTAGTGTAGACCCCAGCCAACAAATAACTCTCTGACCCTTGAATTAATTGTCGAAAGTCTTTTTTCGAAATATACAAATACTCGAGAATTCATACAATGCTTGTTTTTGAAGATAAAGAGACAGACAGATACAGGAACAGAGAGTTCCTACCGTTAGCTATTTTCTTTTCAACAGCCAGAAAGATATATCAAGTCAGTAGGAATGATTGATTGATTGATTTCTGGCTATTAAAACTGGCGTCACAACATCTAGGTTATTGACGCCGTAATAGTAATTAAATAGGAAATTAAAAAGATAAGTTTAAAACGAGTCTCATATAAGAAATGTCTAAAAAATTATACACTATACATACATACACAAACACACACACACACACACATATATATATATATATGTGTGTGTGTGTGTGTGTGTGTGTGTATGTGTATGTGTATGTATATATACACACACACATACTCCTTATGTATTTGATTTAAATTTTGTTGAGACGTCCGCCTCCCTAATAAAGATATATACCTGCTCTAAATTACAATCCTTCCTGAGAATCGTTACAAAGATGAAGTGTCCATCTCTGTCACGTCCCCAAAAGAGGAACCTATGCCTTAGATTCCCAAGACTGGGACATTCGACCAGCAAATGTCTCACAGTCAAGGGCACAATGCCGTCATCACAGAATGAAGGATTTTCGCCTGACATCAAGAACCCATGAGTGAGTTTTGTATGCCCAATCCTTGGCCTGCACAACATCGTTTTTTTCCTTGGCATAAAAGGATATGACCAATAGGCACTGATGACGTAATACTGTACATTTCTTCATTCATTAGAATATTTTCCCAAAGGAACTGCCTAAGGTTTTTCAATTTTCTGATCTACTAGAGGATATACATCATCGCGTTATGATAGTAGGTATCTTCTGGGTTCTGGGGAGATGACTGCTGACTTAGCAAGTTAATGAGCTTGCTCATTCCCAAGAACCCCAACATGGGAAGGTGCCCAGCAAAAAGTTATTTCTTCACCTCTTCTTTTGGCTAAAATCCAATATCTCTAAAACCGGTGGGTGCAAAGGGTTAAAAGATTCCAAAGACTGAAGAACACTTCTTGAGTCACAATATATGGTAAAACTGTTTCCATTCTGAGTTAAAATTTCTTTTATGGCCTTTAAAATTGCTTGCAGTTCTGCTGTAAAAATAGGCGCAGCCTATGATAATCTCCCACTTCTTTCTACATCAGGGAAGGGCACTCCAAAGCCGATGCCAGCATCTGACTTTGAGCCATCCATGAAAACAGCAACAGAGTTATCATGTTGAGAGAAATTATCTAAAAATACTGATTTCATTGCCTCATTGGACATTTCTGCTTTTATTAAATGAAAATATCTTCAAAATTTTGCCTTTGGAAGGTTCCAGGGGGCACCTAACTGAATACCTTGCTGGTACAATCTCCATCCTTGGCATGTTTAATTGCCTGGTTTTATATTTTACTCTAAAAGCAAATGGTTGAGGTTGCGTGGGTTAATATTCATAAAATTGCCAGTGTCTTTCATCTGAAATTTGCACTAGTTTCAAAACAGCGGACGTTGGTAATGAAGATCCAAAGGCATCTCTCCAGCATCTCCAAGCATGCTCTCAGTGGGAGATGATTTAAAAGCTCCTGTACACAACCTTACTTCTCCATGATGAATTGAATTGAGCATTTTAAGGCTATTAGGTTTGACTGAGGTGTACACTTCTCATCCATAAGTTAATTTTGATAAGATCAAGGCTTTGTATAGTCTCAAAATCTATGTTCAGTCTGCACCCCACGAAGTGTGAGACACAACTTCCAGCAAATTCATTGCTTTCAAACATTTTATCTTAATATATTCCAGATGTGGAATCCAAGTCAGCTTGCTATCAAAAATCAACCCAAGAGCCCTTGTTCCACCAACACATGGAACTCCCTGCCCATGTATGAACAGATCTGGATCAGGATAGAATCCTCTTATACAGCAAAAGTGCATGGTTATCGTTTTACAGGTTGAAAGCCTAAATCCATTCATCTCAGCCCACTTTACTGTGTTATACATGTAGAGCTGAAGGCGGTGTTCAGCCACTGCCATCCTTGTTGCTGCAAAAAATATCAAAAGGTTGTCAACAATAAGAGTATAGCTACATCCTGGGGAATTATTTTGAACACCCCATTGATTGCTAAGGCGAACAAGGTTACCCATAGAACACTTACTTGTGGTACTCCTTCTTCTTGGTTGAATACATTTGACATTGTTGCCCCAACCTGAACCTGAAATAACCTGCTTTTTTTTTATACACGTCTTGATAAAATTAGGCAAAATGCCTCTCATATTACGTTCATAAACAACCCTTAGAATGCCATTTCTCCATGTTGTATCAGAAGCCTTCTCAAGATCAAAGAAAACAGTGACGTGATGCTGTTTGTTAGCAAAAGCTTTACTCAGTGAAGATTCCATTTGAACCAACATATCAGTTGTGGAGTGCATATTTCGAAAACCACACTAAGCAGGCGGCAGATATTTCCCACGTTCCAAGCACCACAGCAAACATGCGATCACCATTTTTTTCCATGATTCTCTATCTTGAATGGGGCTTTCCCTGGTTTCATGAATGGTAGTAATTTTTACATCTCCCATAGTTTAGGGAAAATATGTTCTCAGAAAATTCTGTTAATAAGGCTTAATATTAAAGATCTGGTATTTTCGAGGTATGTTTAATCATTGAATATATCATCCAGTCCAGGAGCTGATTCATTTCATTTACTTAAGGCTCGTTCATTCTTTGATGTATTAAAATCAATTTCGACCTGTTCCATTAGCCTTCTTTGAACTGAATAGGGTTCGTCATCAGTTTTCTTTGCAACATTAGCAAAATGATTAGCAAACTCTTGCCACTAACTGGGGATCTGCTTCTTCACTACCATTGATCTTGATAACTGGAGGTTGATAAGGAGTAAATTTGCCTGCTATTTTTATAACTTTTCCCGACTAAAGTTAGGGGTGTTTTTGAATTTAGTGAAGATATGAAAATTATCCAAGATTCCTTTCATGCGTTTATAATTTCCATGCGGAGATGAGGTCTTGCTCTTCGAAATTCAATATGGTAATGCTCACATTTTTGTGTGTGATATCTGGTGAAACGTGATCTCAGTTGTATGAGTTTCCTGGCATTTATGAGTCCACCAGGGAATCTGGTCTGCGGATAAATATGCCTGAAGTCATAGGTGTTGATTGAAGACCAGCTGAAAATTTAATTGTATTGAAAAAATCAAGAGCATCATCTACAGAGGGAAAGTCATCAGCTAAATCATCTAT
Source organism: Macrobrachium rosenbergii (assembly GCA_039081455.1). Lineage (NCBI taxonomy): Eukaryota > Metazoa > Arthropoda > Malacostraca > Decapoda > Palaemonidae > Macrobrachium > Macrobrachium rosenbergii. The sequence goes on along the minus strand of JANJGK010000005.1, from coordinate 65,301,974 downwards.
TTAGCCATCTTGGAATGCTGCCCATTCTTCTTTACCAATCTTTCATTTAGATAGCCTTGAAGATGGGGGATTTGAAGCAATATTCATTACTGTTGGAAAATTGTCGCTGGTAAATCTATTATTTATCACTCTCCAGTTGAAATCGATAAGGTAGTCATCACTACATATAGATAAGTCAATTGTTGACAATGTGCCTATTTGAACATGAAAATTTGAAGACTCTCCTGTGTTGAGGATTCCCACATTTTCACTTTCTGTGATGGAACAAAGGCAATTTCCTCTTTGATTGGTAATGATGTCACCCCAAAGAGGGTTTCTACTATTCATATCTCCCAGAATAGCAAAGGGACGTGGTAGCTGTTGGACAGAGAGAACACACTACATTTTCTTGCAAATGGATCTGCACACCTAGCACTTGCAGTGAAGACTGGATACTAATAGGTTTTGTGGGGTGTCATTACGAATATATAAAGCTACACCCCCGTAGCTTCCTATATTTATGTTATAAAGGGAATGATAGGATGCATACTCTCATGGGCTGGGACATGTGTTATTACCAATCATAGTCTCCTGCAAAACTATACATATAGGAGACACTTCTGATATGAGCAGCCTTAGTTCTTCCCATTTACCTCTTAATCCTTGACAGTTCCACTGGAGAAAACAAATTAATTTTCTTTAGACTCTGAGGCTGTTAAACTAGAGCCTCTTTTCAAATATTTCACTTAACTACCTTGCTCCTGCCTTTTTCTGGAAGGAGACTGATTGCTGATGGCTGCCTTCCTTTTTAGTGTCGATGATAATGGTGTTACCTCATTGAAGGAGGAGCCTGACATGGATGGCAAAGCCTCTAGTATCATGGGTGCTGGGCACCTTTGAGGGCATCTTCATAACAGAAATTTCCCACTCAGGAGCACCAGACAAAGCTGGAACTACCTGAGGAGAGGTCGGAGAGTCAGACACAACTGCTGCATCCTCTGAAGCATCAGGGGCACGAGTCATGGTTGGTATATTAATGATGTTGAACCTTTTGCCGTCTTTCGCATGAATAAATGCTCTGGGATCCTGGTCTAGTAGTATGTCAAGTTCTGGGTTCGTCATCCTTTTACACAATAGGGCACTAGTTCCCCGAATTTCATGCTCAGTCCTACATTTTACGTGAGGTTTCACGGATCTTTCCTGACCCAATCTAGATGTCTGTAAAGGCTGACAATGCTTCTTTTCTCATTTTAGTAGGAGTTGTCATGGTGATATTTTTTTCGAATTAGTCATAACAGCCAAAAGAGTCGCATCAGCCTACTGAAGGATAGGCTGATGCGACTCTTTTGGCCGTAATGACTAATTCGAAAAAAATATTTAAGAGTTTAGTTAAAGAATTTATTTTTATAAAATAAAAAGACATCATAATTGAAGAGTTCTAAGCTGCTAGGTGCCGCCGAAGAATTATTCTTTTGATGTTAATTGGACAATAATTATGCTTCATCTCTCCGAATTTGTACTGAAACGGGAAACAAGTTCAGTAAGATGGGAGAACGAACAGGAATGTGCCATCCATTGTTTGTGTAAGTGTCTGTGTATGAGTGAGTGAGAGAGAGAGAGAGAGAGAGAGAGAGAGAGAGAGAGAGAGAGAGAGAGAGAGGTGTATGTTTGGAGTTAAAAAGGGATGTAATTGTGCGAATACGTGATGAACATGTAAAGCAGTTTTGCACACAAATATTCTTTCAGTTTAGCAGAAATCTTTAATTGGCACCTGTATGCCGAGTTTCACTCATCGTCGTTTTTCCCTTGCCATAATAGCGACCGATCGCCTTTTTTCTAAGAATTTATTCGTTATATGGTCTATGAAGCAGCAGAGTACCTAAAAAATGCATATTTAAAACTTGGAAATACTTCTAGAACACCTAGGCGGATGAGCTACATAATACGATCCCTGACAACCGTATTTACTTGTTTAAGATCTGCAAAAACCAAAAGCTTAACATTACAAATTAAAAAGGTGTTCTAGTTAGGGACGGGGTGCAAGCAAATGTCTAAGAATCGTAAACGTCTTTTGCTCTGTGATGGTAGAAATGTTACTTCTTTGCTTATTTTGTTATACCTTTTAAGTGATTGTTATCTGGTGATTTTTTGGTTTACTGATTTATTTGAATTACTTATTAAATTAAGTGTCTACTACGTTTATCTCCCCGTTTCCTCAGTGTTTTCATAATTTTAAGGTGTACAATTATTTGTTCTCCTTACCTTATAACAAGGGTTCTCTGTTTTAGCATTAGGATTTTCACAGGTATTAATTTTTTAGTATAATAGTTTGTTTATTGTGGTCTTTTTTTTAACTATAAATATTCTTGATTATCATGTTAACAGTGAAAAAAAAAAAAAAACACTGGCGGAAAACAGTTATCATTAATACATTCTCTGCCTAATGTTCATAAATTATGGATGATAACTCACCTGAAATTAGTGTGGTCACTTGAGTTTGTTGTCTTGGTAGCAAATGCAGTAAATCACATATTGTGTTCCTGGATTGTTTGTTATTACACACATACACACGCACACGTACATTTCTCATTCTTAACGCTCCAGCATTCCTCCCACAAGATCGTATATTCGTTATTAGATAGGAAAGTCTACCTGGGAACATGAGGCAGGTATACTGGATGAAGTGGGTATAACATGCATACACTTCTAGCAAACCTCCATCGGCATTATGGTGATGTCAATGAGTATGTTACCGTGTGTTAACGCCAACGACGTTTCTTGTTACTCTCTTAATTGGCATTTCTGTGATCACTGTGTTAACACTAGTTTTCTCTTTTGTTTTATCAAGAAGTTCCTTTTATCTCTCCTAATTAGATATCAGATCCTTCGTTGACTTAATTGAAAAGCTGACATAAACCATCTAAATTACCAGAGAGATTTGCATTTCTTCCGGAATCATGTCATGGTTTTGCAAATTATATTTACTAATGAATCGTGTTCCTCGATGTCGGCAGTAATACCCATCACTGGATACCACGCAGAAAAACGCCTCCTTTTCTTCTGGGGTCAGAGGGTCGAGTTAATATTTCATTAAATCTTAACTACCTACTTCACACTCAGTTGTGTAGCTGCCGATAATTTTCGTGTATCCATCCGCTGCCATTGCTTTTTGTCTGCCATAAATATAGAATTTTTTTTTTAATGTGAAGTATTAGATACATGAAACACTCATTACCCCCCTGGAGTTTAATAATGATTCAGATGTTAAGCACTGGTGTTGTTGTTTTAAAAAAAGGCGAATAAGCATTGAGAGGTGATGCACAAGGCAGGAGAGCTTTTCTAGTAATTGATCTCGTAAAGTGGTGAAACCTTTCAAGAGGACAGTTGTTGGAGGATTTACAGTTTTTCCATTCCTTATATGCGTAATAATTTTGTAAAGGACGAGCAAACCCAGTTTTTATTTTCTTAAGGTTATGCTTTAATCAAACAAAGCATGTGTCATGTGGAAAGTTGCGTGATCAACACTTCTCCTACACACACACACACACACACACACACACACACACACACACACACACACACACACTTGCACACGAAAAAAATCTTCTTTTCCTTCTTGTCAACAGAATATTTTTGTAAGGATCTGCAAATAATTTTGAAATATAATGAAATAATATTTGGGAAAAGGCATTTTGCTTGTGTAACACAATTAGCTGCACGACGGAAGATCATAAAAGTATTTCGCTTTTCGGCCCTTCAATGATTCGGTACGTGGTATTTGAATTCCTTTTGACTTTCTTTATCTTGTGTTGCCGTTTACGCAACAAGGAGACACTCTGTTATAAGAATGTAAAGTAAAACCTTTCTTGCGACGAGGACGGCGGATAATGCAAACATGCTGAGTTATTCATGAAGTAGCTCGAACACTAATTTGAGATATGAAATGTTTCTGGTTGCTTATTTGTGTGTGTGTGTGCGTGTTTGTCTGTGTGTTTCGAGATTTGTGTGGAAAAAGTATTAATACTTGTTTACCATGAACAATTTCATAAGTGCTTTTTTATATATTCTTAAGAAACTCACTGACTGCAGTGAATTACTGCGTATAATAATCCTAATACTGAATTCATAAGCCATTCTCTTATTTTGTCAATACTGACCCTTCGTCATTAAGTATAACGTTCAATTATTTTTTTTTTTTTACCCTTTATTTTTTTACCCTTTCCTGTGTCTATTATTTTTGCAAGCGGAGGAGTCACTAATAGTCTTCATTTGCATGAAGAGCAATTCATGCCTACAGTATGTATGCTTTTGTATTACGTGCGTACTTCGGCGATAAAGAAATAATTATGATTTCTTTAGCGATTTTTAAATCATGATGTGTATTATATGTAAATATACCCAGCACCCAATATTAATAATATTTTTAACATGCATGTGTATAAATAGCTGAGAGAGAGAGAGCGAGGGAGTTGGGGGTGGGAGTTGCTGAGCCTCACATTTTCATGAATTAAACCACCGTGTAATTAGTTCATTTGGGACTTGATTCATAATTAATCTATTCATTACTGTTTTATCATTCAGGCGACGGAGTCGGAAGCTTTCATCATGGTATCGTCCTCCGCTAGGTAGATTTTGATTCTGGAGGATACTAAATAATTCACTGAAGTTTAAAGCTTTACAAACGGTATTATGATATACGGTGCGTCACCATTTCGTACATATGCTTCAGAGATTATCAGTTACTGGAGGACCCGAATTTGGGGCTGCACACTCCTTTATAATTCTGTACTTATTTTCACTTTCTCTAAATCAAACTTATAATGTTTAGTTTTTCAAGCGTCTGGGATATGCTGTCTTTCGAAGTTAAGCCTTGCATATTTTATTCCATTTTGTACTCAAGCGCATTCTGGTTTTTAAATTTTAGGCGCCTGTCACATTAATTTGAAAAATATTTCTAATAATCATTTAGACTACTGAGTGAAGTTTTCGTACACGTCCTTAGAAGTAATGTTTAGATACATTGAAGTAAATGTTCAAATCTGTAACCAGTTCAAGAAAATAAGACTGTATGAACGGCTGTAAAGTACAATTAATTAACGAGTAACATCAAATTATGTGAGACTACTGGAGTTTAATTATGGAATGGTATCATACAATAACTTGCATAATTATTTTTGGTCAGACAAGGTTATCATTACAATTTTTAACGACCATTGGAAGCTTCAGACCTAGAACTACAGTACTCAGTGTGCAACAGAGTTGGGTGCGTTGTAAAGCCTGTGATTATTAAGAGTGAGAGATGCGAATACCAAACTTGAGAATTGTTAGAAGAAAATTTTGACCATTTATACTATGTTGGGATGGATGGTCCTGGTTATTTAGAGATACAACTTGTAGTAGTGAATATTCTTAAACCTTAGTCTAATTTAGTTGTTACTCTAAATTATTGGTAATATTTTGTACTGCAGTGCAAGTTTCAGAGTCATAGTCAGACCTTTATGAATTACAGAAAGAGTGCCATACTTCAAGAGTCATATATTAAGGACGTTCCGTAACCCATGGGCAAAAGAATTCGAATAATGATAGGGTTACGTATGTTCAGCTGAGTCAACATTTTCGAAAAGTAATAGGAAATGACTATCCGGTGCGGTTAGGTCAATATGAATCAGATGTGAAAAAGTAAAGATGTTAGTAGATAACGAATTTTTTCACGGAGTTATAGTATTGGGAAGAGAATAAACCCTTTTTCAATTATAATATAACAGAGAAATGTTAAATTATCTTATATTTATACTCAATAAACTTGCAGATCAAGGTCAAGCTATTGCCACTTCAATATTGCCGTGGAATCAGAAAAAGGTAATGAGCTGCAGTAGCCTTATTGCTTAGTTAGTATGGTTCAGGCTACGGAGGATTGACCTGACATTTAAAATGATTGTCGGATCTTTCGACAAAGGACTGTACTTCTCAGTGGTGTTAGGTCTATCCCTTTGGCATTGCTCCACTTAGATTTCAAAATTCGATGAGGATCCCTGAAGATGTAATAATGGTATTTCCCTTACCTTCCAAGAATAATGAATTTTCAACAATATGGATGTGCTGTTGAAATGGAAAGATGTTATTTTCAAGTCTTATAAATAATGTAAATAAATTATATTTATTAATAAGGATTCCATTGTGCGTAGAAGTTTTTGATCATTTTTCTGCGGAAGAATACGGATGATCATTCAGATCTCCTCCCAGATTTTCGAGTAAGGAGAAAGAAGCCCGCTTGTTTTGCAACAATTTTCTTAATTGTTCACAGGTTTATACATAAATATATATATATATATATATATATATATATATATATATATATATATATATATATATATATATATATATATATATATATATATATATATACATATACATACGTCTATACAGTATATATAGATGTGTGGTGGTGAGAACATAGTGGTGAGAACATTGTTGTGGTGATGACATTGTGTGACCTGATGTTATCATGGTGGTGTGATTATAGAAAGACAGATGCAAATCTTGCAATGTCTAAATTTCCCATGTGGTAGACTTTTTGAGACTAGACTACAAAGTCTAAGATAGATTATGTGAGAGTTTTTGAATTTGCAGGCTATTAGCCACAATCAGATTTTTAGTTGGACTGAGACTAAATCTTGAGTTAGATGTTTTTTACTTGATAATTTCATTTATGATGCATTTTAATCTTTGCTTTGTTTATTCATTACTAGTTGGGTTGCTTTAAATAATAAATCTATTTTTGTAGGAAAGATTGCGTTTCCTTAGATGATCCATTTCAGTTCTTTAATGTGGAATGCGCGAGACGAAGCGAGTGCCGAGAGAGAGAGAATGTGTGAGGTGAACACAGAGAGAGAGAGAGAGAGAGAGAGAGATCTTTGTGACATCCGAGAGAGAGAGAGAGAGAGAGGGGGCGCGTGAAAGACTCGCTGAGAGAAAAAGAAGGTGTGTAGGGACCTAAGGGGAGTGTTCAGGGGGAGAGACCAGGGTCGAAGTTCCATTGCCTTCTGGAGTTAGACCGCATAGCGGTACGTTACGTAGTATTCCTACACGGAATATTGAGTCTGTTTCCAAGGGGGGTTACAGATGTATACCGGTTGTTTCGAAATTAGAGCCCCCCCTCCACAGAACAAATGGAAAGTTATGAAGTTTTCTGCTATAAAAGTTTCTATTAAGCTATTTTTCATTTTACATTTCTTGTATTTTCAGACTGAATGATGGAGTTAGATACAGCCATGGCTAACGACTCAGAGGAAATCAGATGGATTGACCAAATCCGGGCTATAACCTTCAGAGAGGCCAGGGATGCTGGCGCATCCTTCATTTCACGTTCATGGATAGCTAAATACATTAAAAGAGATGAATCTTTGTTAAAATAAACTGGAACAAAAATCCATATGACTGTCATCGCGAAAAGAGTGAGAATCTTGGAAGGCCTGAAGTCCTTTCTCAGGAGTCAAAAGACATCATAGCTGAGGCAGTGGGTAGACCAAGAAAGTCTTAACCTAAATTGGCGCTTGAACTAGAAACAAAAAGGGGAAAGAAGAGAAGTTATGGTGCTGTATATCGTGAGTTGAAAAAATGTGGTATCAAGCCATTTCATGTTATCAGCAAGCCCAACATCACTCAGCAACAGAGAGAAGACCGTGCATGGTTTTGTGGTTCATTTCTTAAAGAGTGGGATGAAGCTGACTTTCTCCATGTTGCCACATCAGATGAATTCTTCGTTTACACAGTCAGGAAGCCAAATCATAAAAATGACATCAATTGGGTTGCAAAGTTGGATGATATCAGCGATGACGTGCGCTATCGCTGAGTTGTGAAATTTCCTGAATGTTTGGGAATTTTTCTCTGTTTCACAGCCAAACAGTTAATGTGGATCATCAAAGAAAAAGGACAGTCATGGAATGGCGAATACTTCAGAGAAACTGTGCTTACTGGTGGAGTATTTCCTTTCCTCAAAGATCCTGAAAATGTGTTATCTGTTGAAGAAGTCACATTTTTGCATGATAAGGCACCATGTTTCAAGGCTCTTCAGTCACAGGAGCTGCTTCGAAACAGTGGTATCGATTTCTTCTCGTCAAGTGAATTTCCAGGTAGCTCCCCTGACCTTATTATGTGTGAAAACATTGGTAGTATCTTAAAGGTCATGTTGAAGCACGCACAGTGAACTATGATGGTATACCAAGACTCGACGACCTGCGAAGAGAGGTGACTGAAGTGCTCAGGGAAATTGAGTTTGAGGCTCAGCTTTTTTGCAATTTGCTGAAATCATACCCCTCAAGAATGCAGGCTGTGGTACAGGCAGATGGAGGCCACACAAAACATTAAATACTCAGAGAGAAACTTAAATAAATACCTGTTCTGAACTACTTTTGTTTTTGTCCATATCAATTTTAGTTTATGCTGTAGAAGGGGAGGGCTCTAATTTCGAAACACCCTGTATATATACATCTATTCATATATATATATATATATATATATATATATATATATATATATATATATATATATATATATATATATACACACATATATCATACACATATGCTAAACAATGTTTCTGGAAAGAATTAAACCGTTGGATATCATGTTGACCTAAATTATTTAAAGGTTTTCAAATGCATGTTTTGAGTTTATAGAAGTAAAGCATTTTAATGTAATGGCAGTTATATGTTTCTTCCTTGCACATTACAAAAGAGGGATGCGGAATAACATGCAGCACATTTTTACAGGAAAATAAAAGCTGAGCCAGTTTCCTTAAACCTTTCCCGTGATGCGAAATCTGCTATGCAAACAGCTTTAACTTGCTTAACCTAAGAAGTTTGCTTCCGTGGAGTTGGGCTGGAAGAGGTTTTCAAGAAATAAGACGGTTGAAGCAGCGGTAGAAATAAGTCCTCATATAACACCGATGAAAATTTATTCCTTTATGTCAACTCCAATAACCTTGTTTCAGTCAGAGGCTTCAGTGTTTTGTCCTCCAAAAATGACTTGCTTTCATTCGTTTTTTCGCCTCACTTCCCAATTTCTGTGTTTGCCTCATAGTTAGCACAGTTATGTGTGCTCTGTGATTTTGCTCGGTATTATTGTTAATACTGAAGGCTTCCTTTTTAGATATGTCAAGAAGTGTAACAAAGTGAGGTTCTATTGGATAAGATGAGTATTCATATCAGACTAAGTAAAATAACAAGAAATTGAATCGACAATGGAGAGAACGTTTCGGAATCTGAACATTCAGTAGATAACGTCTTTTCAGTCGTTGCTTTTCTTTTGGATTCCTGTATAACTAATCTCAGTTTTCACAAAGCCTTGATTAATCAGTTAAGTTTTCGTTTCGCGTATTCTGTCTCTTATCTTCGTAATAGATGAAAAGTTCGCTCCAATGCAGGTCAGTGATATTTCAGGAGTAATACAGGTTACTCTGTGAAAATTTTATTACAAACATTAATATTCCCTGGCCGTAACTGAAAAAGAGTACATTTTCCAGTGGTATTTGATGCCTCGTGGAATTTTTATGATTCTACGGAGAGTTGCAGCGTATTTCATAAATTACCTACATCAATGAAATTATGAATACGCAGCTGAATTGTTACATTACAGAAAAATACAGAGATGACGTTGCTATTTACGGTTAGTGCTGATGAATTAAATCATGATTCCCATAAAGTATTCTGCTCATTGCAAAAATAGGGACGCAACTAGTATATGAATTAATTGCTGAAACTTCTAAAGAAGAGTACGACACCAAAATAATTAAAATGAAAACTCTTGTTAAAATTATCTTTCTTTTGTATACCCAAATGAAGAGTAAATAAATCAACGGCATTAAATTAAATCACAAATGGAACTGGAAGGTAAAAAGGAGAGAAAATGACTTCTTAAACCGTAATAGGCGTGCCAGCTGTAACTAATGTGTTTGACTAAAGTCCAGCTTTCCTTATATTACATTCCTCAGAATATCTTCCATCGAAATAGTCTGTTGAGAATACTTGAAATCTTACAGTATGCTCAATAAAATGGTTCATTATGTCCCAAATTGTAATTGAAGTGTCGAAGGTTGTCTAATTTATAATCTAGGTCTTAAATTCAGCTATTTCAGAGTTCAGAACCAGAGGGCTGACGTTTAGGTTTGATCTGTTTTCTTATAACTTGAACTTTTATTCATATACAACAGTTTATTTATTTTGTATCTAGTCAGCGGTGTATCCATCAATCCAGAATTCATATGTTCTTTTGTATTTTGTTATATTTTCCATCTACTAAGTCATTTTACTTCACTTTCATAGACCTCGTGAAAATAGTCCAGCATTTTTTACAAAATATGTTGGAACCTTACTTTTCCTGTCCAGAAAATTTGTCTTCTTTTATATATCTATCGTTTTTCCCCAATTTGAGTTCCTCATTGGACGAGTCGGCAGAGTTCTCGGCTAGCACTCTACTAGGCCCGAGTTCGAGTCTCCAGCCGGTCAAAGAAGAATTAGAGGAATTTATTTATGGTGATGGAAATTCATTTCTCAGTATAATGTGGTTCGGATTCCACAATAAACTGTAGGTCCCGTTGCTAGGTGGCCGATTGGTTCTTAGCCACGTGAAATAAGTCTAATCCTCCGGGCCAGCCCTAGGAGAGCTGTTAATCAGCCCAGTGGTCTGGTTAAACTAAGGTATACTTAACTCTTGTGCCCAGTTTGAAAATATTGAACGTGAAATCGTATTTTCTTCTGTATAGAGCAATGAATTCTTTGTATACTGCTACCTTCTGTGCCTGGGGCTGAACTGTAGTTTTATTTGTCTATAGGAATGGATTTGTGTCCCTGTATCATCATCTGTTTCATACTCTGTTTCTTGGTAGATTTTTCCTAGGCATTAGCAATTTCTTTGCCGTATCGATTTGCATCCCGTTATGCCCTAGCCCTCGTGTACTTCATTTCTCTTGTCGTGGAAGTGCTTGTTGACCTAGGCCCCTGAAAGTCATGTTGGTTCATTTTGTTGGATTTCTTTTCCCCCCGCACACAAGTAACTCCTTGGAGTATTCGTTACGGTCTGATATGAACACCTAAACCAGTTTATGTTCTTTTCCCTCTCTTATTACCTTTCAGTCTTTCGTTGTTTCAGTTCTGTTCTGAAGCCTAACTTTATCTTTTCGTATTTTATGCGCCTCAAAAATAGTGTACGCTTTCCAAGTCAAGATAATGCTTGCAAGACTATGAGCCTATGTCATTTGTGCCTTTCATAACCATTTTCTTTGCGTTTGGTGATTAAAGAAATTTCTCTGGAATAGGTATTCTTTGGGTCAAATACTTCTGATTCTGGATTGCAAACGTGGATCCTGTTCCTTGTTCATTTTTAGATTTTTATATTAAACCAATATTTTATAACTGTTTGCAATCATAAGTAACTTGGCTTTAGGAGGAGAAATGCTTTGTTTGGATTTTCTTTCACTTGGTCGATAATTCCATTATGCGTCTCTTCATGGTTTGTTAATATCAGTTTAAATTTATGGGTCAAAATATATTCTGTCGTGGCATTAAAGTGTGCATGCTGCATCATATATTATTTGTGAAAGACCTCCACCTATTTAAGTGCAGTCATTAATGTAGATGTAATTATGACATTAGCTATCTGCTTAATTAACTCGACATATGTAGGCTGCTCAAAGCAATTAACATGAATTTCTCCAGAGGCAATCTATTAAATGCAAATTTATTATAATGGAAATGATTTGCCTCCTGGTTACATAATATATCCTATTGTAACCGCATGCACTCTGCCATGCAGGTAATTGTCATTTGGACATTTTGATCATCTTTCACTATAGCTTTCATTCAAATTTGATGCAGACTTCCAGTTTGTCATGTTGGTTAGTATGCACTGCCACACATTTATTCAGGGCGCTTTTACATGTTATATTGTCTGGTTGCTTTAATATCCTTACGAATTTTGCTTTGAGTTATACAGTACGCCAATAGTGTCTCCTTTAGCAAATCACAAAAATAGAGAACACACGCACACACCCATACATACATACATATATATATATATATATATATATATATATATATATATATATATATATATATATATATATATATATATATATATATATATATATGTATATACATATATATATATATATATATATATATATATATATATATATATATATAGATAGATAGATAGATAGATAGATAGACAGATAGATAGATATATGTTTGTGTGCATTTATGTGTTTGTGTATGTGTGTGTGCATAGCAGAAGTATTTTCAGTTTATTTTTCGCTGGTATGTTAGGTTTCAGAGGTCTGCCCAGGAAAAACCAAAGGTACTGATTGCTTAGGTTCCAACTTCTATGACCTTGGTTGGTCAGTCAGTACCGCCTTGGCCTGTCACTCATGAGACTGAGATTCATTCTGATGTTAGCCAGAAATTTATTTCTGCTAAACACATGCTCATATGTTCATTATTATTTCCATCGTTTTTCACAGTGAAGGGGTAATTTGCATGGAATGGTAGTAACTGAATCACTGATGGGTGGAGAAGCTGGATAAAATTCGCTGGTATGTTTGGCTTCAGAAGTCTGGCCAGGTAAAACCTTAGGTACGGAGTACTTAGGTTCCAACTTCTTTTATGACCTTGGTAGGTCAGTTGGTATCGCTTTGACCTGTCACTTCCCGATGTAAGTCATAAATATACATACATACATATATGTGTATATATATATATATATATATATATATATATATATATATATATATATATATATATTTATATATATATATATATATATATATATATATATATATATATATATATATATATTTAAAGTTAAAGTCCTCCTGGGCCTCTCTAGGCTCATAGGGCAGGTGCTGATCTCCTGTTTCTTAGGCCGGCAGCCAATGGGGAACAGGTCCCAGTGCCTATGACGCCTGGCCAGTGTGTCGCTAGGCCCACTGTTTAACCCCCAACCCGAGGGGTGGTACCTGTTCTCCCACTGAACCTCTCGGTTTTTTCGGACAGCTAGGTTGGCGGGCTGCGGGATTTTTGCAGTGGCGTAATCCGAGCCATCAGTGAGTGGCGAGATTTGAACCCCGGCCCTCTCGACTGGTAGCCGAGAATCACACCAATGCACCACCACGGCGGCTATATATATATATATATATATATATATATATATATATATATATATATATATATATATATATATATATATATATATATATATATATATATATATATACATATACATATATATATATATATATATATATATATATATATATATATATATATATATATATATATATATATATATATATATATATATATATATATTATGAATACAAATATCTGGCTCCTGATAACTCTTACTCCTTCAGTTACATCGAAGACATAAACTATTTATACTGCTATGCATGACTTGCGCAGCAATTAGACTGTTATATAATAAACTTTATAACAAAGATTTTAAACGCAATTTTTTTTATCACAATCAGTTTTTTAAAGTGATCGTCACAAAATAAAAAAAAAGGAGAGGGTGACTGTGTTGGCCTAGGCCTGTTTGGTCTCACATTCATGAGGACAATATTCTGGGTTATCAGTGCTATAATCTCCGGCGAAGGTAACGAGATTGTCAGATTCTAAAAAATACTTTTTCTCCTTAAGTCTTTTAAAACGAGAACTAACGATAGGGCCATTCTAATACATGCTCTAAAAAGGTTACTAACCAACAGCCTCCGTGCTGATGTTAACTCAAGCGTTTGTTTATGTGCTTCTTCCAAGCAAATTCTTTGGTTTTACCGTCTCCCAGACTTCCGCTCAAGCCAGAAGGACTTTTCGCCGGTTGCTCTTTCCTCAGTTCTTAAGATGGCACAATTTCGCAGTCTAGGTTCACGGGCTCAGGACCCAGTGATGAGGAGAGAGAGAGAGAGAGAGAGAGAGAGAGAGAGAGAGAGAGAGAGAGAGAGAGAGCTTGGCAATATATTATAACCAAATCCTAAAAAAATATGAGATTTCGTCGGCTGATATGATTACAAATTAAAAAGTGGAAGAAGTAAAACCATTTGCTAGCCATTATTTTAACAACACCCTACCCTGGTATTAGAGTGAAAGCGACATATATCATTTGGCTAAATGCTTATGCAAATTCAGTAAATCTTTCTTATCTGACCGTCAAGACACGGATAAAGGCTGGCATAGAAAATTGCGTTTCTCAAGAAAGGTTCCTTAAAGGGAAACGTTGCAAACGCCTAAAATGTAGCTGGAAATTCCTATCATTTAGAAGTGCTACAAAATTAGATAAAAGGATACTACGCCTAAAAGACAAACTTCAATATCAGTAACCAAAGAAAAGAACTCGATGAAGAGATCGAGGTCCTCTCACGATGATTTGGGAAATTGTTGTGCTTAGTTCTTCTTAGTATAACCAAAAAAATTCAATATGACATGTGTTATATATATAATGCTTAAAAAATGAAGGGAAATGTGAAAATTCTTCCCTAATTTATGACTTAAAAAACGCCCCTACTATGATTATGAAGCCATTAGCCCTACATTTGAGATTCGATGAGGCCATCTACAGTGAGGATAAACCCACTGCAACAATGTCCTCTCAAAGGTTTCGTCAACTTACAATGGGTCTCTTGATTTTAGCAAACACTGGTTTTCCATGTCGAGCAATGCAGTCCACAGAAAAAAAAAATTCAATGAATTTTAGCTTTAAGGTCTTCATGTCTAAAGATGATCAAAATAGAATGACAGTGGAAGAACCTGATAGTGATGACAAGCTTTTTTCGTCTGCAACATGCTATTGTTGTAGATGAAATACATGGAGGTGGTCCTCCTTCTACCATAAGGTCTCAAGCAAAACAACTCCATGATGCAAATGGTTTCCAGTCCCCATACAGATGTAAGAGTGAAAAATTAAAGAAAAAATTGCTTTTTTTTTTTATTTATCCTTTTGGACACCTAAAAATACACATGAAATGTAAAGTTATTATGATAAATATTTTGCAATATAAATTGCTAATGGTGTCCTTAAAAACTCGCTATATACAAGGAAATGGCAAAAAATTAATAGCAGTACATGATCGTAAAGAAAAATTCATATTTGTAAAACTTGTTTGAGCTTCCTAACTTTTTGCTTTGAGATATATATATAATATATATGTATATATATATATATATATATATATATATATATATATATATAATATATATATATAATTATATATATTATATATATATATATATATATAATATATATATATATATATAAAATATATATAATGTCACGATGCGTATCAAGTACCTGGTTATTACACAACTAATCTCAAAATTCAAAAAATATACCTCACTTCAGCCAGATACCTGAACTCTCATAACATTAATTGTTACGAACTGAGTAACTCTAAAGGTAACAGTGATCCCTTAAGAAAAAAACTTATTTATCAATCACTTGAAAAATCAAAACTAAGTCTATCAGAATATGTGTGAGGTATCAAAAAATTAAACTAGAAAATCTTCTAGAGTAAAAAGGGCATCACTCCATCAAAAAATCTCTAACTGTTTTCCCTGGTCTTAATTCACTTTAGCAAAAACTAAAAGAACAAAACATGTTTATCACTTTGCCTTATGCACACACAATCAGTCCCTATTCACTGATGGGTCAATAATTGAAAACACTGTTTTTTCTAAAAATGTTATATACACAAAAATTTATTTTCAGATTCAAAGTTTATAATTAAAAATTCACAATTATTTTAGAATTCACAATCTGAAAAAATTTACTATTAGTTGAAAATAACACAAAAACTCAATGAATTCTTGAATTAAATTATGAAAACAAATCTAATTCACAAAAAATTTTTATCAAGAATTTAAATTAATCAAGCAAAATTTAAACTATCAAGAATTACTCAAGATTTAAAAAGAAAATCTCAATAAAATGAAAATCAAGTATGCAATGTTAAATTAAGTATGCAATGTTAAATTAAGTATGCAATGTTAAATTACCAAGAAATATTTACAATGCTATGTAAATAAATGTTACATCACAAACATAAAAAAATGTGAAAAATATAAAGAAATTGTAAAATAGAAAAACACAAAAATACACATAAGATTTATCAATAATGATTTCACTTGTTCAAAATTTCCTAAACTTATCATACCACAAACTTCCTAACTTATCATACCATGGTATTATAAGTAAAAATTTCACGTTACCTTACACAAACTTGTGAAAAACCTCTGTAAATCACTTGCTGTAGCTGCGTTTACACAATACACACTTTTTTTACCAGGCCGCCGTTACGAACTAAATAACTTTGCTAAATTCAGATCTCAAAAGTTAATGTTAAAAGTGACCACAAAAAAAATTACGTTAAAAGTAATCTCTTCCTAATTAGGAATGAGAGAGAGAGAGAGAGAGATGGAACCAAATCGACCTGGTCCTCAGAAATCAGAATGAAACAAATTTTTAGGATTCCAGTAACAGTGAAACAATTACGTGATGTCCATTAAAAGCATTTTGGGTGCGAGATACTAAAAGAAGCTTCTAGAAGCAGGGAAGTGACGTCATTAAAGCATTTTTGGGTGCGAGATACTAAAGAAGAAGCTTCTAGAAGGAAAATGGACGTCATCCCAGCAAAAACGTTTTGAAACGCATCTTACAAAAACATGACGTAATTGATCAGGACCACGTATTCTTTTCTCTCCAAAGTGGCATACGTGACTCAAACAAACCGCATGTAACAACATGAAAATCACTCGTCTTGAGCCCGTATGGGGACGAATCGGCGTTTGTTTTTGCAAAACCTGTCATCGCTAAACCCAAAACAAAGCGTTCCCTCTTATCTCAAACTGATGACAATTGAAATGAAAACAAGCCCTGGTGGACACACACACACGTGTTCACATACTACGCTTTTTACCAAGAAAAGATATTCGTTCTAAATTACATTACTATTAAAACTGTATTAACAATTTCTAAAATTACGCTATCAAGTAATCATTAGCTCTTTTGAGATCTGATGCCAAAACTAAATATGACACTTTAACAACCATTATCATTAAACATAACACATGAAAAAAAGTAAATATGTTCAAAAATTATAGGAGGATATACGTATTACAAGGCAACATCATGAAAATTCCTCCCCCCAAGAAAGATTACTTATCCCGGGTTTGAATCCCACGATTCACAACGGGATAAATAATCTGCTATGACATTATCTTTTCTTGAAATGTGTTTTAACACTTACATTATACTGTTGCAGGCAATAAAGACCACCTGGTCAGTCCTCATATTATTATTTTTTCATCTTATTGATGAATGAGATTGGGTTGTGATCCGACAACACTAAAAATTTTCTTCATTCCTAGGTCGGTTCACATACACTTCAAATTTTTTTCAATGCTGTGATTAATGCTAATGTTTCTTTTTCAATTGTTGAGTAAAGTTTTTCTGGTGCTTTTTTCAACTTTGAAGACATGAAAACATACTGGATGTAAGATTCTGTTGTCATCTTCTTGAAGTAGAACAGCTCCCAATTTCCCACAGTCGGATGCATCAACTTGTATCACGAACTTTTTATTGAAGTCTGGAGCTTGAAGCACTGGTCCTTGAAGTTAATATGGCTTTAACCTTCTCAAATGTTCTTGACATTCTGGAGTCCAATCAAACTTTCTTTTAGGGACTGGTTAAGTCAGTTAAGGGAGCTACTACGGCTGAGAAATTTGGACAGAATCAGCGATAAAATCCAGCCATGCCCAAAAAATCTTTGTAGCTGTTTTCCTTGTAGCAGGAGAGGTAGCCTTATGGATACCTTCTACATTAGCGTCAATAGGGAGCGAGAAGGCCTTTTCCAACTTCAAATCCTAGATACTGTACAGTTTGCCTTTCCAAAACTCACTTTTTTGTAAGTTGATTGTTAGTCCTGCTTCCCGAAGTTTCTTGAACACTTTTCCTTAATATCTTCAGATGTTTCTTCCCATGTATTAGAATAAATCACAATGTCATCAAGGTATACACCTACTCCTTCTATTGATCCTAGTAGTTGATCCATCACTTGCCTGGAATGTTGCAGGTGCATTCATCAGACCAAACGGCAAAAACAGTGTATTGATACAGTCCAAAAAGGAGTAATGAAAGCTGACAGCAACTGAGCATTCTCATCTAAGGGAATTTGATAATATCCTTTCAACAAGGTCTATCTTGGAAACAAATTTTGGCTTGCCCAATGTTATCAAGTAATTGATTAATAAGAGGCAAGGGATAATTGTCAGCCACACTGATGGAAATTCAGTTTCCTATAATCAGTACACATCCTAAATGAGCCATTCTGGTTTTCTTCACTAACACACAAGGAGAAACTATAATGACTTGAAACTGGGTTCTGCTAATCCATGCTGCAAACAAATATTCAACCTTCTTTCTTCAAAACATCTCGATGAAAAGGTGATAAGCGATAAGCTCTCATTTTAAAAGGTTTTTCCATCTTCTCTGATCTTTATCTCATGCTTTGTCAGATTGGTACGCCTAGGTACATCTGCAAAAAATTTCAGGGAAACTTTGAATCGGAAACTTTGAATAACTTCACTTAATTCACTACTTTGCTCAACACTCAGATGTTTTAGTTTATCTTCCAAATTTTCTAATATTGAAGAATTGTTCATCTTGTTTTCAGCTCCTAATTCGTAGCCGTCATCGTCCTCTGTAGATGAAGTTGTTTGTGTTATTGACACTGTTTCAGTTTTAGTCTCTGAGAAGTAAGGTTTCAAAAGATTCACATGTATCTTCCTCTGTCGTTTTCTTCTTCCTGGTGTTTCAATCACATAAGTTCGATCACTTAACTTCTCTATTATCCTATAAGGACCTTGAAACTTATTGGTAAGGGGAAATCTTTTCACTGGTAAGAACACTAGAACTTGCTGTCCAATACTAAAATTTCTTAGCTTAGTTTTAGCATCATATTTCCTTTTCATTTTCTCTTGACTTATTTTCAAATTTTCTAAAGAGAATTTTCTAATTTCTCTTAATCTTTTCCTCAAGTTCTTCACATATTCTCCTTGGATTTCCTCTTGATTTTCTTCCCAATTCTCTGCAAGAATCTTCAATGGACCTCTAATGTCTCGACCAAAAATCATTTCATTTGGTGAACATCCCATGCTTTCTTGATAAGCATTCCTAACTTCAAATAACATTAAAGGTAAACCAGCATCCCATTCTCTTCCTGATTCATTACAATACTTAGTTAACATACTTTTCAATGTCTGGTGGAACCTTTCCAAGGCTCCTTGAGTCTCTGGATGATAAGCAGTTGATAACTGTTGTTTTACTCCTAACAAGTTCATCACATCCTGGAATAATTTTGAAGTAAAGTTCGTTCCTCTATCACTTTGCACAATTTCTGGTATTCCAAACTTGGAGAAAAACTCCACCAACTTCTCAGCAATTACCTTTGCACTTATACTTCTTACAGGAATCGCCTCAGGATACCTAGTCACTGGACACATTAATGTTAATAGATATTCATTTCCTTTCTTTGTTTTCGGAAGTGGCCCAACCACATCTATAATTACCTTGCTAAAGGGTTCTCCTCTAACTTCTATGGGTTGCAGGGGGGCTTTCTGAATGGTTTCATTCGGTTTTCCAGCTATCTGGCACGTGTGACACACTCTGCAAAATTTGCTAACGTCCTTGTGAAGTCCAGGCCAGAAAAAATACTTCATAACCTTCTCAACAGTCTTCCTGATTCCCATATGTCCAGACTCGTGCGCTACTGCTACAACTTGTTTCCTCAATGGATATGGAATCAAAATTTGATGATATTCACCCCATTCAGCATTTCCTGGTATATCTGCAGGTCGATGCTTCCTCATTAGCAATCCTTCCTTTAGATAATAACAGGTAGAGGTTTGTTGCATCTCTTCTTGATCAACAACTCTGAAGAACAAATCAGCCAACGTTGTATCCCTCTTCTGCAGTTTCATTAGCTTCTCTCTTGTCACTTGACCAACTTCAAGGGCTGAACTCTCCATATCTGCTAACTCTGCTTCTGTAGTTTCATTACTATCTTCAGGAACTCTTTGACTACTCGGAGTCTCTTCAATAACAACAGGATCCTCTTCTTCTTGGGAAATCTCTTCATTACTAACACTAGGGGAAACTTCACTTTCCTGGAACAGTTCTTCTAATCTTAAAGATCCTTCACTTGATTCTTCTAGTGCAGGTAAATCCTCAGTATCTTCACTTGCAGACATAGTTCTCTTCATACTCCTAGTAGTTACACAACTTGGAAACAGGTGGGGGTTTTTCTTCTCTAAATCAACCGTAGGACTAACCCTTAATGGTTTGTCTGTCACTATAGGACAAGGAACAAATGGTACACCACCAACTTCATTACCCAGTAAAACATGTACGCCTTCAACAGCTAGTGAGTCCTTTACAGCAAAATCAACATTTCCTGTCACCAATTCACAGGACAAATGCAAGCGGCATATAGGAGTTACCTCTTCTCCTCCTATACCCTTCAAAATAACTGAATCTCCGGTGAGATTCTTCTCCAACTGTGGGTGAGCACCACGAACTACCACACTATGGTTACTCCCCGTATCACGTAATACCTTGACTGGTACCTGCACACTTCCTCCTTGAGTTGTCAGCGTACCTTCATAGATATATGGCTTAAAAGCCTCCAAGCTGCTCAGCCACTCACTGCTTGAAGTTACATTTCCACTGGTTGCTAAACACTCTGCTTGTTTAGTCTCAGTCTTCCCCACACTGCTCTTCGTAGTTTGCTTCACCTGGTTACCTTTAACCACTTGACCAACTGGTTTGGTCTGCTGTTGTGTCTGATAACAATCTCGACTGTAGTGTCCTACTCTTCCACACTTGTAGCAGACAACATTAGTCTTCTGTATCTGTCTTGAAAACTGACTGGATGATGAGGATTTAACATTTAATTGCTGAGGGGTGTTACCTGACTTTGTATTGGCATAGCCACTAGAAGGATTTCCAGTTGTAATGTTCCTGAAATTTGGATGAGATCTGAAACCTGTGCGTTGTTGGTTCTGGTACTTGACATTATAATTTCTTTTGCTAGAAATTATATTAAAATCTTCGCTCAATGTAGCAGCTTTGTCAAGTTTTTTAACCTCTCTCTCTCTTAAATAGGCTCTTATGTGTTCAGGAATTCCTCTAAGATATTGTTCTAGGACTACTAACTCCTCAAGTTCGTCCATAGATTTAACTTTAGCAGCCTCCAACCATCGTTTAAAACATCTTCTTACTTTGTAAGCATAATCCAAGAAAGTTATCTTGTCATCCTTTCTCAAAGATCTGAATCTTTCATTATAATATTCAGGGGTCATCTGGTAAACTTGTAGCACATTATGTTTAAGTACCTTGTACTCTTTACACTGATCAGCTGATAAGGCTAAATAGGCACTTCTTCCTTTACCAATGAGAACACTCTGTAACAAGACCGACCATTTATCCTCTGGCCATCCCATACCTGAAGCTACTTTTTCAAAGTGATCAAAAAACTCATCTGGGGCTTCTTCTGTAAATTTCGGAATTAATTTCTGCACTCTTACTACATCAAATACAGAGTCTGAATTACCTTGAGTAGGGTTAGACGGTATTACAGGTAATGTGGATCGAGCTTTTATTAACTCCATCTCCCTTTCATGTCTTGCTCTTTCTCTCTCCTCTTTTGCTCTTTCTCTTTCTTCTTCTGCTGCTTTTTCTTCTTCTCTTTCCTTTCTTTCTCTTTTCTCTCTATCTTCTCTTTCTCTTTCTGCTTGCATTTTCTCTCTGTCAGCCTGTATCCTCAGCTTAATCAAATTTTCTTCTGCTTCTATACGTCTAAGTTCTGCTTCTGCATCACTTTTCTCTTTCTTTTGCTCATGTTTATCTGTAAATTCTGCCTCAGCTGCATTCAACAATTCCTGTGCCTCTCCTAACTCTTCATCTACTTTACCAGAGTCCATCAATGCTTGGATTGCAATATATTTGATTTGTGCCTTAATCATACCACTAGACACATTACCCCCACATGCTACTGCTAAAGCAATCCACTGTGCCTTAGTCAGGTTGGATTCAGATAACTCTTGGATGGAAGGAGCTGCTAAAAACCTCTGAACATTGAACAGAGCCATTTTCTCTAAGTTACTCAACTAAATAATTCACAATACAAAGCAAAAAATAACTATGTGGTCACTCTCCTATCAAAATATATCCCTAACACCACCAGTATAAACCATAAACCAGAGTGATATTTTGCTTGGTTCCACGGGTCTCTGGGCACCAAACAATATAATGTCACGATGCGTATCAAGTACCTGGTTATTACACAACTAATCTCAAGATTCAAAAATATACCTCACTTCAGCCAGATACCTGAACTCTCATAACATTAATTGTTACGACTGAGTACTCTAAAGGTAACAGTGATCCCTTAAGAAAAAACTTATTTATCAATCACTTGAAAAATCAAACTAAGTTCGTCAGAATATGTGTGAGGTATCAAAAATTAAACTAGAAATCTTCTAGAGTAAAAGGGCATCACTCCATCAAAAAACTCTAACTGTTTCCCTGGTCTTAATTCACTTTAGCAAAACTAAAAGAACAAAACATGTTTATCACTTTGCCTTATGCACACACAATCAATCCTATTCACTGGTGATCAATAAATGAAACACTGTTTTCTAAAAATGTTAAATACAAAAATTTATTTTCAGATTCAAAGTTTATAACTAGAATTCACAATTAATTAGAATTCACAATCTGAAAAATTTACTATTAGTTGAAAATAACACAAAACTCAATGAATTCTTGAATTAAATTATGAAACAAAACTAATTCACAAAAACTTTATCAGGAATTTAAATTAATCAAGTAAAATTTAAACTATCAAGAATTACTCAAGATTTAAAAAGAAAATCTCAATAAATGAAATCAAGTATGCAATGTTAAATTAAGTATGCAATGTTAAATTACCAAGAAATATTTACAATGCTATGTAAATAAATGTTACATCACAAACATAAAAAATGTGAAAATACAAAGAAATTGTAAATAAAAAAAAAAAACACACAAAAATACACGTAAGATTTATCAATAATGATTTCACTTGTTCAAAATTTCCTAACTTATCACACCATAACCTCCTAACTTATCATACCATGGTATCAATAAGTAAAATTTCACGTTACCTTACACAACTTGTGAAAACCTCTGTAAATCACTTGCTGCAGCTGCGTTACACAATACACCCTTTTTTACCAGGCGCCGTTACGAACTAAATAACTTTGCTAAATTCAGATCTCAAAAGTTAATGTTAGAAGTGACCATAAAAATTTACGTTAAAAGTAATCTCTTCCTAATTAGGAATGAGAGAGAGAGAGAGAGATACGGAACCAAATCGACTGGTCTCAGAAATCAGAATGAAACAAATTTTAGGATTCCAGTAATATGTGAAACAATTACATGATGTCATTAAAGCATTTTGGGTACGAGATACAAAAGTTCTAGAAGCAGGGAGGTGACGTCATTAAAGCGTTTTGGGTGCGAGATACAATGGAGAAGCTTCTAGAAGGAAAGTTACGTCATCCCAGCAAAACGTTTTGAACGCATCTTACAAAACATGACGTAATTGATCAGGACACGTATTCTTTCTCTCAAAGTGGCGAACGTGACTCAAACAACGCATGCAACAACATGAAATCACTCGTCTTGAGCCCGTATGGGACGAATCGGCGTTTGTTTTGCAAATCTGTCATCGCTAACCCAAAACAAAGCGTTCCCTCTTATCTCAACTGATGACAACTGAAATGAAACAAGCCTTGGTAGACACACACACGTGTTCACATACTACGCTATTACCAAGAAAGATATTCGTTCTAAATTACGTTACTATTAAAATTATAACAACAATTCTAAATTACGCTATCAAGTAATCATTAGTACTTTTGAGATCTGATGTCAAACTAAATATGACACTTCAACAACCATTATCATTAAACATAACACATGAAAAAAGTAAATGTCAAAATTATAGGAGGATATACGTATTACAAGGCAACATCATGAAAATATATATATATATATATATATATATATATATATATATATATATATATATATATATATATATATATATATGTATATATATATATATATATATATATAATATAGCTAATAGGGATGAAAAATAAGCAATATGGGGTAAGAAAAAAATTTTACTAATACATAAAACAAGCAAGAGAAAAATAAAAAAAGTAAAAATAAACGTAAACTTAGTTAAAATGTATAAAAACTTTAGTTGACATAATTATGTTCCATCTTTCCTAACGAATCCAGATGATAAATAATAAAGAAAAGCGAATATTTACGTAGGCGCAAAAGAATGAAATCCTGCCACAAATTTTAATAAAGAAGTGAGCGGCATCTGATCCTCTTTAACCTGTACAATCCTTTCTTAACTGGATGAGAACTCTCTCCCTCTCTCTCTCTCTCTCTCTCTCATTTTCCGAGACTTTAAATGTCCCTTTTCTCAGGATTCGTTCTAATTTCCAGAGACGTTTCGTCTTTGGAGGTACAGACATAAAATTCGTTCTCGTCTGGCTCGAAACATCTACAGTAGGCTACAGTGTCTTAAGATGGTGGTTACACAACCAGTCCAAATAAGGAGGTCCTGTCATTTTGAAATGACTTATTCAAACGCAATTACAAATTCCAGCAAAGAGATTTTCGAAATTTCGTAAGGAATAAGCATTCAGAATTACTAGTACTATATATTCATTCGTAAAGCACACATTGGAAGCAGGCCCCTCCCTCTTTCAGTAGTGTAGTATTCTCGACTACTGTGCATCATCGCCCTTTTGGTCAATGAAATCCGGTATTGCAGGTTGTCTGTCATCTACTGTAAGGGTGCGTCCACATCCCTCCCACCAACGCATTTCTTAAACAAGTCGAGAACTTATCATACCTAACACAAACAAGTTGAATACAAGTCGCCGACTTATCAGTAGTCGTAAACAGTGCTTCTGACTGTAATCCAGCATTTGCCAAAGATTCGTCGTCCACTTACGATCACTGACTTGTTGTCAACCTGTTTGAAAAATGTATGCAATAAGTTCCTGATCTGTTGGTGATGTGCATACGATATGTTGTTAACCTGTTTGTTATGAGTATGCGATAAGTTGCTGACTTGTTTGTGATATGTGATAAGTTGCTGACCTGCTTGCGATATGTATGTGATAAGTTGCTGACATGTTTGTGAAATGTATGTGATACGTTGACGACTTATGATATGTGTTAACGTAGTGTGGAAGCGGCCTGACTGACATCGTCTTGAAAGTTTCAACCGTGATAACAGAGGCTACTACTGTACACGTGTTAGTCCCTCTCTTGTTCAAACAGCAAACCTACCTAGCAGCTACTAGTGTGCTACCCTAGTGTTAGAATCCATCTTCCGTAATCAAATTTAACTTTCATCTAGAAATGTACATAAATGAATGAAAGTAAGTACAAAATGAAAAGTTTCAAAAACATAATCTGCTTCTGATTTTTCGAGGGACTGTCAATGTAATCAGGAATCACATAACATCCTTACCCTTAGCTGACACGTTCTGCTAATCGTAGCTCACCTGAAATGAAAAGAGAACAGGATTTTAGTAGTATATACTTTTCAAATATCGCTCAACAAAGGCCAACACTTGAGACATGATAATTATCAACCCTGGAAAGGGAATGTTTATATTGACGCTCATCGCGTGCTGGAATCCATAATGTCATTAGAAAATTGCTTCACAAGTTTTAGTGGTCGGAAAGAGTCACAACGGTCACAATGAGGCCTGGGGTCCAACGTAGCAATGAATGAAGCATATATTCGGTTCTAGTCCCAAATGCAAATATCGAAAATAAAAAAAATATAAATATAAAAATGACAGAGAAGGGGTAAAGATAAAGACACTAAAATAATTTAATAAATATATAAAGTTCATGCAAAGTGTCTCATTACCCCTTATAACAATATCTCATTAATGAACTTTATTGAAATAAAGTCTATTTCTCCCCCACTAAGATTATAAGGTTTCTTTTACTGAACAAGTATACCTCCATTTCAATACAAGAATTTGAATGTAACTCTCTCTCTCTCTCTCTCTCTCTCTCTCTCTCTCTCTCTCTCTCTCTCTCTCTCTCTATAAAATAAACATCCTTGTAACATAGCTACCAAGTTATAAGACACACACACACACAGTATGTGCGCCTGAAAAAGAAAAAGATTATGAAAATGAGTTACACCAACTGTATGACACAGAGAGAGAGAGAGAGAGAGAGAGAGAGAGAGAGAGAGAGAGAGAGAGAGAGAGAGAGAGAGAGAGAGAGAGAGAGTGTGTAAACCGTTGAATCAGGTAATTATGAAAATAAAGACAAGGAAAAAATCCCATCTCATCCAAACTTCCACCTATTATCATCTATAGTCAGTCGCAGCTCCTCATTCTATGTAAATGTATTGAAATCGAGTGACAAGCCAACTGGGGACATATCCAGACACTGGCCATAAGGCCTCCATTAATCAAGCAGAGAATATTCCTACTGGTCAATTCTGAGGAGGATTTGTCCGGTGAGGAGAGAAGGAATGGCGTCGTGTCGGTGTGCTTGTTTGGTGTGCTTACTTGCTCGTCTTCCTCTTCCGTTTTTGGGAAAGGAACTTGGACGTCTTTTGGGAAATAAGGGACAATTGCAGTCTGCGTCTTTCATTGATCAGAAACAAACCGGGGAAATAAAAACAGTTTGCAATGAATAACCATAAATAAAGATACGATTCTTACTGCCTACACAAGATTAAAGTTCCAGAGGCCCTTTATTCCTCACACCATTGGACTGTGGAACAGTCTTCCTGAGGATGTACTGCAACTGGAACTTCTTCAGAAGTTCAAGCGAAGATGCAATGAATTATTACCCTAATACAATGCAACTTGTATTTTAATATTTTTCGTACATTTCTATTTATTTATTAATTTGCTAATTTATCTGTTTTTCTAATAACTGATCTTCCTCTTTCTGTATGTTCCATTCGCTTCTGTTGCTTCTTCCTCATGAACACCATAATATTTTTTGGAAGTTTGAATTTCAAGTTAATGGCCCCTGTGGGCTTGTTCCATATGGGTGGGGTTCATATTCTGAATAATATAATAATAATGATTTAAGATACAAAGTAAATGTACCTAGCATCAAACAGGTCATGTGTTAAAAAAGGCTTCTCTTTACTAGTACAAGTTGTGAAACACAACTGCTGTCAGCAAGCCATGAAATTTTGTTTATCTACAGTACAATCCTAGCAGAATGGAATATACAATTTTTGCCAAAGGCCAAGCCGCTGGGACCCCCTATGAAGGCACTCAGCGCTGAAAGGGAAACTGAGAGTAATTACAACGGCTTGAAAGGTTAAGCAACGGGAGGAAAACCTCAAAGCAGTTGCACTATGAAGCAATAGTTAAGAGATGGCTGAGGAAAGTAAGATAGATAGAAGAAAGAGAACACGAGCGCAGGTACAGTAAAAGGAATGAAAGATATTGCAGCTGGGGGCCTTAGGGACGCTGCAAAGAACCTTTAGTAATGCCCACGTGCACTGCGTGAGGTGCACTGATGGCATTAGCCCCCTACGAGAACAATTGCCTTTCATCTTTTCATCTTCATAAGCGAAAATAAAAGACTTCAAATGTTGAACAGAGAAAGAAAGGGTGGCTGGTTTTCATACAAATGAGGTGACACACCAAGAATCTATTTGCCACGCTAATCTTCGCGTCTTCCCTCTTCGTTACAGAGTAGAGGAACAGGAGGAGGAGGAAGAGGAAGAACAGAAAGGGAAGGACAAACACGCCTCAGTTTCCTCACTTGGAGAAACATGTTTTACGAACCGTATGACGTCAGTGTCAACATTTGCCTGAGTTGAACACACGATGTGAGGGGAATTTCTCCAAAAGGACGTCTACAATTATACGTAGCATTAATTTTGACGTTGTTTTAAAATAATCTTCAACTTATATAAAAAAAATTCTTTACAGGTTTAGTTCAAGACTTATACAAGGTTTGATTAGCAAGTGGACTGTTCTAAAATCTTCTTAAAATGACTTAACCAACGAATGTAATACAGGATTTGTTGAAGACTTAAACAGTTTGTTTAGAAAGTGGTAATTGTTCTTAAGCCTTCTTAAAATCATTATACAAACGAATTCATCACAGGTATATGTATAGATATCAAATATATGTATTCATGTACACTTTTACTATTATTTTACAGAAGTATGTTTATGTTACCTTTAAGATTCCATTCATGTTTAACCATTTATACGTTCTTATAAATACTGTAAGATCATTGGCTGAATTATGCAACGTGGCAACATTGTATTTTAGCAGACAATACTTTTGTCTTTCCCCTCAAATGCGATGCATAAGATAGCCAGTGGTCACTGACGAGTGACGAGCATCGGATCTCATCCTCCGCTCTCACGTTTGTTTACGTCTCTTCATTAAATGGGAGTGGAAAGAATCTACTTTTTCATTCATCACCCTTCAGTGTGAAGATATTACATGTCGCAGTGAGACATCACATTACAGTATAGATCAAGACAACAACAAGGTTTGATTATCAAGTGGTATTTCACAAAACCTGACTCTCCCTCTAGAAAATTAAAAGACAAGATCTTACACTTTGAGAAAGTCTGACCATAACAGGAATATAGTATTGAAATAAATATATATCTAAAATCCATCTTGACAAATATTCTACTATAAATTAAGTGAGCTACACAAAAAAATCGATTTTGCCCATATCACAAAACGCAATTATAAAATAGATATAGATCAAAGAACACATAAACGAGATAACGACAAAGTATTTCAAACAAACACAGCTTCAAAAAAAAACAGCAAATTTTAGTTAATGATGGAAAGCTTGATTGACACTGGACATACAGACAAAACACTGAATTATTATCACAGTGGTCAATCTACTGTACTGAATCGCAACAGGAAATTGGAGAGAGAGAGAGAGAGAGAGAGAGAGAGAGAGATTCCCTATACCACCTCTTTAAGTACAGTACTGAAAACTCGGTCGCCACTGACAAATAAAACAAGACTTTTACAGGATCAAATATTCATCTGTAAATATTTCCCTCTCCGTAATTCCAGTGTCATTCCATCGTCAGGATAGACAGACAGACAGACAGAGAGCGTCACTCACAGGGGAGTATATACAGTATGTGTTGTGTGTCGCTGGCATTGTTGGAACTCATTTCATCGCTCGAATGGCCTCAGGGAATTTGCGTTTTATGACTGAAGTGATGATAGACAACTGCCTAAGGGAGGTTAAGGGGGTTTAAGGGGGTAGGAAAGGTGGAGGAGGGTAAGGGTGCCTACAGCTAAGGGAAGGGGGGATGTGGGGAGAGGGGGTACCCAGTTAACAAACAGGCCGTCACGTCCTTTTCGGAGTGATGGTGGCTGGCAATGATTTGAGGTCTCTTAGTTAAATAAACTCTGCGTTATTCACTATGCAAAGTGTTATGTTATTCACTACATAAAGTGTTACATTATTCACTATGTAAATTTTAACGTTATTCACTATGTAAAGTGTTGCATTATTCACTATGTTATGTTATTCACTATACAATGTTGTTATTCCCTCTATACAATTTTATCTTATTCACTATGTAAAGAGTTACGTCATTCTCTATATAAAAGTTACGTTATTCAGTATTTCATGTGTTATAATCACACTGCTTTATTATTCCCGTCATTACTGACGACGTCAGTGATTCTCTTTGAATGAAATTACACTACACAATTTCATCTCGCAACAATAAGTTCCCGCTTTGTTCCCACGAGATTGAGTTCCTATTCACTCCCAAATACTGAGTTTCCAATTGATATCTGTTTGTCCCCACGAGAACAAGTTCATAAATCATGCCTACGAAACGGAGTTATTATTTTTCACAAGAATGAGTTTCCACTTCGTTCCCAGAAGGATTGATTCCAATTTGATTCCAAAGACTGGGTTCCCAACGTGTTCCCAAAGAGATTAATTCATAATTGTTTCCAAAGACTAAGTTCCATTTGGTTCCCAGAGGTTTGATTCCCATTCGTTGCAAATAGACCGAGTTCCCACTTCAAGAATACCAAACGACCCCTTTTTATTTACAAAAACAAAAAGGGATATTTCCACTTTATGGAAACTAGGGTTCCCACTGTTCCCACAAATTTCACCCTCATTCCTACACAAGAACCTCATAACGTTTAAAAACCATATGCCCAAAAGAAACTAATATATATGCCTATCTAAACCCATCTCCACAAATCAATACCAGTCTAAAATTAATGTTCTTGATATTTATTAATTTTCTATTAAAAAATAAAAATAAAAGACTCAACCATATCTACAGTGGTTAACCATGAAAATATAAACAATGCATAATAAATAAGAACTCTGGAAATCCCATTATGTACATGCACGTCCGATGTCTAATTTGCATATATACAGATATTTGTTATATGGAAGTTGGCTTCAGTCCATCATACCATGGGACTCAGTAAATGCCACTACACTTAAATTTCTCTCTCTCTCTCTCTCTCTCTCTCTCTCTCTCTCTCTCTCTCTCTCTCTCTCTCTCTCTCTCTCCGTAAAGACATACTAAATATGCAATCAGGTAAGTTATGAATTATCGTATGGACTAACGAAATTATCGTCGAGAGAGAGAGAGAGAGAGAGAGAGAGAGAGAGAGAGAGAGAGAGAGAGAGAGAGAGAGAGAGAGGTAATTTCAACGGTTAATTAACGGCAAATGATTATTACCACGCATTAATGGCCCAGTGACGCGGTGAGGACAATGGAATGGAAGTTGAACTGAAAATGCATCACGATCATATTTGTCCAATACATGAAACCCTCACAGACCTTCATTGTGTATTTCATTTTTCAGCTTGATAATTATTAGCTTCTCTCGCCCTTCACAAACGCCGTTACGCCGTTGGGACCTTTATATAATTTGTTTTCCTCCAAAACCTTTAGCCAAGTGAGGATGATAAACTCCAGGGCTGGCAATGTAAGGTGCTTAAGACGGAAGGAAGGAAGGAAGAAGAACACCTTTTGTTGAGACTCCCTTACAAGACCCTGACGGGAGACAATCTCAGCTAGACACACAGTCTCCTCACTGCGGTCTTATGCCAGCAAGAGCCCTTGCCCAAATTCTTCCGTTTATCAATAATGATACGACACGGAGTAGAAGTGTGATGGTAAAAGTTCAGACAAAAAAAAAAAAAAAAAGGGAAAGCTCTTTTCTTTCTTAATTAAGCAAAGTTGTTTGTTTTCGATTCTCCTACGACTCGGGGACCAGTCAAGCATACGGGATACGGACTCTCTCTCTCTCTCTCTCTCTCTCTCTCTCTCTCTCTCTGTCTCTCTAGGAAGATGGTGGCTGGTTCTGTTTTTCTAGTTTATGTTACTGACAGAATCCGACTGGACAACACCCGCACGTACACACACACACACACACACACACACACACACGCGCGCGCGCGCGCGCGCGCGCGCGCGCACGTGGAAAAATCACATGAATCGAAACTAACTGTCGTCAGTGACGCGTACAACACAGGAAGCGCAGGATATTCGTCCATTCAGAAGCGATACTAAACTGAAATTGTACAGAATGTTTTACAGTTTTACCGGGTCTGGAAATTGTATTGCAAGAGATACTGGTCACGAGAGAGAGAGAAAAAGGCCTCGAGTTTCTTTTTCTCTAAACTCGGTAAAGCAAAAAAATTTTGAGATAATAATTATAAACATATTTATCTATATTCAGCTTCTAAAATAATATCGTATTATAAATGAGAATACTTTCGTCTTAATGAGCTTTTCTCCTTAATTTCATTAAAAAACTCTTTCCTTTTACAAAAGCTGAAAGGTTGATAAAATAAAAAACAACGTTAATTTAAGTTAGTGAGAATAATTAATTGATTTCATTACTGTATGTTCATTACATAATCACTGTTCCTTTTTTGCCAGTGAATAAATCCTGCTTCCGAGAGAATCTCTCTAGATTTGATGTTCTCTAGCTCGAATCTAAAGAGCAAGCTGCGGTTGTGCGATACGAAGAGAAATAAACAGTCGGAGCGTACGAAAATATATTATCAAATCTACTGGGGGTCACATTCTTAGCAATGGAACAGATTATAGAATTGAGGCCAAAGGCCAAGCGCTGGGAGGGACCTCTGATGAGGTCATTCAGTGCTGAAACGGAAACAGAGTAAAAAGGTGTGAGAGGCAGGACTGAATGACAGGAAGAAAACCTCACAGCAGCAGCTGTTGAAGAAGAAGAAGCACTCTGAAACAACTGTTAGCACAGGGTTAAGGAGACTAAGATGGAAGATAGAGAATATGAGCGGAGGTACAGCAAAAGGAATGAAAGGGGTTGCAGCAGCTAGGGGCCATGGAAGGGACGCTGTAGAGGACCTTAAGTCATTAATGCCTACAGAGCAACAGATGAGGTGCCCTGACATACCCTCACGCTATCCACCGCGTGTGGGGGGTCGAAGAAGCCGACCAGGCGAAGGAGAAATGAGTTCGGAAGCAAATCCCAAAATTGTGGGGAAATCTGGATCCAATTCAAAATAGCAGGCAATGACATACATAGCTGCACTTCGGTATCAAGTACTGCACCAATTTTCTGAATTTCCGTCCATGCTACACTAAAGCATGTCATAAACATACGTCGGCAAATTATCGCATACATATCATAAACAAGTTGAATAGAAGTCGTCGACTTAGTGGTAGTCCTAACCAGTGCTTCATACGATTATCCAATATCAGCCACATATTCCTTCTTCACTTACAGTCGTTGACTTATTTTAAAACCTGTTGGTGACAAGTATGCGATAAGTTGCAAATGTATGTTAGTGACATATTTTACTGCAGTGTGAACGCATCCTTGCAAGATTAGCTGCAAAATTACAAAACGACTACGAAGGAGACTTTTGAAATCAGAAAATAATGAAAATTGTTACTGGATGCACTAACATATCACACTAAAAGGATAAGAATACATCATAGCATTAAAATGTCACCTTAAATAAGAGAAACAACGCTTCTCCAACTCAATGTCCTCAGAAGTCTGAACTTCATCCTCTCAAGAGTCCTCAGGACTCTTCAAGGGCACAACACTTGTGCCGCTGAAGGATCTCATTTCGACAGGAAATGGAACGGAAACTGTTTTGAAAAGAAAGGGTCCTTAAAAATATCACAGACATGGAGAGAGAGAGAGAGAGAGAGAGAGAGAGAGAGAGAGAGAGAGAGAGAGAGAGAGAGAGGAAGGGTGGGGGGTGGCGAGACACCAAAAGGGAACTAACTTATAGTTCCGGGAATTAGGAGGGACAAGTTCGAACCCTGTTATGAAAGGATCAGATCAGGTGACGGAGGATTTGATGCCAATGTTTGTTCATGAGTCTGTTGTCTCTCTCTCTCTCTCTCTCTCTCTCTCTCTCTCTCTCTCTCTCTCTCTCTCTCTCTCCTGAATGACAGCGTCTTGTTTTACTTGTTAATTGCTTCGTATGATGAATAGAATGATAGAAAGATGAATCAGAGTGATGAATACTAAGGAGAAAATGGTTCTAGTCCAAATGAGCGACCGACCCCACCTGAATCTGTTGAGTGCTGTGCAGCTTTCTGTAAAAGTCACAAGGTGGCTATTTACTCGTTTTGACACAGTTGCCAGTTTCTGATTGTGTTTGTTATACTTTTTTTTTTTTCTTACAAAGTTCTTTTATGACAGGGCATTTATGTATAATTTTGGAATACGTTTACTGAAAACCTTCAATTCGAGTTTACGAAAGGAAATAAGTTAACTGTCAATCCATGAAAGGATCTCAGTCGAATCTTACGACGCAAAAACCAAGTCTCCCCCGCGCCCGCAAAGATGTCAATCCTCAGTTCTTGATTACGTGACTCGAGAGATTTAAGCCTCCAGACTGTCCCGTAGGAAGGTTTCATCTTAATTTCCCCGGAGTCGTGAAGGTCTCTCTCTCTCTCTCTCTCTCTCTCTCTCTCTCTCTCTCTCTCCTGTACATGGGATGAAAGGTGACCACAAATAATATTTACCCCATTAAACACAGAATAAGGAGCAGAAATAAATGATCAAAACGAAACGATATGGGTTTGGGTGATGCATTTTCATGCATGAATACTATTAAATAAAATAAATACTCATAAATGAATTGCCCGAAGAAGTCGAAAAGATAAGAGGGTTCTGCTGAACTGAAAGCCGTATCTGGTTACCTGTCCCACCCACCACCTGGCAGCTTTCTTTTGATTTATTTATATATTTAAGCCTTCAACCGTCACATACAAACCACACGAGACAATTACATAGTAGTCTGCTGCTGCTGCAACCTTAGATAATCATGTGGTTGCAAAGTGGGAAAACCATGAGATGATAGGAAATGATCTCTCCCTCTCTCTCTCTCTCTCTCTCTCTCTCTCTCTCTCTCTCTCTCTCTCTCTCTCTCTCTCTCTCTCGATACACACCCACTGCCCGTCTGCAGCCTTCATTAAAGTACTTAACAGAGAGAGAGAGAGAGAGAGAGAGAGAGAGAGAGAGAGAGAGAGAGAGAGAGAGAGAGAGAGAGAGAGAGAGAGAGAGAGCATAACATCTAAACAAACAGTTCATAGTTACTCTTGTCTTGACATCTTGTAATAAAAAAGTTAGTTTTGAAAACTAATCTGAGGGGGTAAAAAAATGAGGATAATATAGTTCATGGATTATTGGACTTGAAAGGGTGATGGACAAGTGCTAAAGCAATCTGATTTCACATCAAACATCCTAAAATGAAAAAAAAAAAATCCAAAAACAAAATCAAGAAATCAGGAACAGTGGGAATAGTGGAATATCTTTTTTTCTATTGAATTCCATTTCATTTTCAATATTTGTCTTATTTACTTAGAAGGAAATTTCAAGCTGCTTTTCAGCATGAGCAACAAGAACTGTTCACTGCAACTGTGACAATGCCACAGCAGCTTCTTCCAAAGCCCACGCTCAGGAATAAAGCAATACAAAAGGAGGCTGAATTCATTACACAATTCTAGCCTAGAAAACAACTGGAAAAAAAAATTATTAAGAGCCTAATCTCCTACTGAAGAGAACCCAATTCTATTTCCTAAGGCAATAAAAAAACCTAGAACTCGCTCTCTTGAAAGCCGAGATAAACTTTCTAGAAACCTTTCTAGAACCTCATCATTCTCCCGAGATTCAAAAGACATTTGAAAGTTGGAATGACGCTGCTGCAAGTTTCGTTCGGGCGATGAAATGTGACACATGATGTCCTCCTTTCCCCCGATTCCTTTTCTAGACCTTCTGGACTTTTGCTTTTATGCAACTTTCTTTTTTTTACTCTCTTTTTTTATGGAACTTTCTTTTTTATGGAGGGATATTAGTGGAAGTAATTCGGTGGTTATAACGTGATGAAAGGTTTGCTGATGTCGTGATAAAAAGAGCGTGGGTCTGCGCTGAGCTTGGCAGGATTCGCAGAGGAAACTCCATTTTTATGTTTTCATTAGAAATCATCTTCTATACGTTGCTTCATTTTTTTATTGTAAAGACACTAAGGCTTTAATAGATTATCGGAGGCTGCAGGGGAATATGAATGTTAAAATAAATTCACGCTTGTAAACTGGAAACGGCAAGCATAAAGATTTCCAAAAAGCATACATTTTTCCAAAAATGAAACTGAAATTAGAGAGAGAGAGAGAGAGAGAGAGAGAGAGAGAGAGAGAGAGAGAGAGAGAGAGAGAGACACACATACAATTCATAACTGCAAAATACGAGAGAGAGAGAGAGAGAGAGAGAGAGAGAGAGAGAGAGAGAGAGAGAGAGAGAGAGAGAGAGAGAGAGAGACCTTAACAATTGAACACTTATGCATATAACCGCAGAAGAAGAAGAAAAAAAGAAGAAGAAGAAGAAGGAGAGAGAGAGAGAGAGAGAGAGAGAGAGAAGAGAGAGAGAGAGAGAGAGAGAGAGAGAGAGAGAGAGATCAAAATGCTCACACAATTCACAGTTCATATCAACAGACCCGAACTTAAACAAAAAATATTAAAATCTGGACAAAAACAAAACAATGCAATGTTCCTTGTTTGGTGAGATGCTCGCTAACTCACGAATGCTTAACAGGAATTCAGAAAGAGCATAAAATGAAACCCAAGAACCAGTAATATTATTTGGAGCTGAGGGAAATTAACCAAAAAAGAAAAAATAAAATAACAATAAAATGTATTATTTATGACTTGATCAAAGAGACGCACTCATGTCAATTATGACAAGCCTGCCTAATTATTTTGTCATTATTGCAAAGTGAATCACTGAAAAAGCAAAATGCTTGGGGAAGAGTAAATTAACAAAAATTGCAGAAATGCAATATCTTCTGGATATTCCTCAGCAAATATTCCAGTGTTTAAGTATATGTTCATGGCAAAAGTGAGCTGGAAGCTGAATTCAATATAAGCCAAGCACGTTAAACCAAATTTATGTTTTCTGTCTGATACCACTGAAACTACTACAAGATGAACAGGCCTCTAATGAAATTCATGTGGTACAATAATGTTGTAGATTACAGAAAAGGATAAACACCATAATATGGGAGAATAATTTGGGAGTCTATAAATGTTCCGTACGTACTTACTAAAAGTGGATTTAGCTAACGTACAAAATATTATAAATCATTAATTATTTCTGATAACTAAATACTTTGACCAATTAAGTTTCCATTTATATACAACTTTATCAACTTAGCTTTCCCTTCGCAAAGCAAGCCTTGCCCAAAGGCAGCGGTCATTTCCCAATGGAAGTTAAGGTACCCACAAGGCCTTTCCCCACTCGAATGCTGCAACAGACTCTTCCATGGAATTCCAGACACAGTCCAGCAAATCCCGTTCTTCCATTCGAGGCCCATGTTCCAGGCGACAGAGGTCAGCCCAATAAGAGCTGAAAGTTAGCTCAGTGGTCTGGTTAGGCTACTTTAATACTACTACTACTCCAGGCGACAGAGCGTGGTGGAGCCTGGATTCTACCCTGATTCACGTCGGTGAACTATTTGGTGGTTAAAGAAAAAAAAAAAAAAAACTAGAGTTAGGATAGGTCAGGTATGTGATATATTGAATATAATTCATTAACGTTTTTACAATTATTTATTTCTTCAATTTCGATTGGAAATGAAATGATTTCATCACCAAAGCAATAATATTTTCCAAATTTTCGTCCACTTAAATGATCTTGTTAAATCTATTATTTGAGATATTATCAAATTTAACTCGTGTCTTACTTCTTTCTTGAAATGACAAAAGACTGGAAGACTAATGACGACTAAATATGAATACAAATAGACAAAGCAAATGGGAAAATATCCGCATCAGCTTCACTTCACTAGACTCATAGCCTAAATGATATCAAGCTCAGCCTAATAACTGAATGGCAAGCGTTCAATTCCCGACCCAGGCAAGGAATGAATATATAAATATTTAATTCTCCATCTCTTAAAACAATCCCGAAAAACGATACAAAATCGTGTGGAAAATCCAGTACAAGTCCTTTCAGAAGTCTCGCCCATTCCCGACCACAGCATAAATCGAGCAGCGATGAAGATCCAGTTATGATCGGGATGACAATACATTCCAATGATGTTGCCTTTGGCCTTCTGTCAACCGTTTCGTTCCGACGTCGTAAGGTATTTGTTTTACGCGCCTTAGGGGAAGGGGGGGGGGCGGAGGAGGGGGAGGAGGAGAGAAATGAAAGTGGAGCTTTGAAACCAACTGGTGGGCGATGTTGACATTTTAACCATTCCCCGCTAATCATCATACCCGGCCGTTTGAAAGACGCTTCTCGTTATTCCGATGTTTATTGTTATTGTTTCTTCTTCTTGCAGTTTTAAATTTTGCTTTACAGTCAGTGTTTTTAACGGTATCGTCATCAGACGATCGTATAATAAGATTTCTATCAGCCAAAACAGGTCTTAAGCTACATATTCTCTACGCCTATAGACTTCAAAATCCCTAGACCTAGACTCTCCTCTGCTTTCAGGTCAACGGGACAGAAGTTAAATGAATACAGCTGATTCCTAAGCTCAAACAAAGTCCCTTTCAGCTTGAGAGGGATTTCCGGGGGACATTCCAAGGACGCATTCCAGTTCCCATTCCAGGGAAGGTAGGTTAGTCTGAGACGAAACTTCGACCAAAATTTTCATTGGAATAAAAAATTCCCCAATTGTTCGTTAACTTTAAAATCATTCGATGCGATAATAAAATATAATTTTGTGAGGATGTAAAGTGGATTTTATAAGCAACGCGAACAGTATTTAATTTGGAGTATAATAATAATAATAATAATAATAATAATAATAATAATAATAATAATGATAATAAATTTCGGTTAAATTAGAACTAAGATGCGCCAAGACAAAACATTAGTGAATGAAATAAAAAGAAAAGTCTGTTCTGATCAAAGTACTTGAACATTATGAAGCAACCGACAGACACACAAACATAAAACACATTAATAAACAGTTTGGAGAGATGCCCATTAACATTAAACCGCAGCCCATCGCTGCAACGGAGGAATGTTCCCTAAACACCCATTTACGTTCAGAATCCGAACCTCTCAACTTGGGGTCTGACATAACAAGAAAGCATTCAAGTTACGCGAATAATAAGTACCACAAGGTTAGTTGGTCTTCAAGGGAATAGAACGACGCTGCTAAATACCTCGTTAATGATCCTGGTTCCTTCCGTTGTCTCAATTCTGAAATGAAGCTTGACAGAATCTGTCTGAGAGGACATTTTGGGTCACGACAACAAATTCTGCCTTGGAAAAACACCTATTACTTAGTTCCATCAATAATAATTAAAAGTAGCATTATTACATAGAAAAATATTGATGGTGATAACGTTATAGCTCTGGTTGTAGAGACAAATTTAATATACTAAAGCTCTCTCTCTCTCTCTCTCCTCTCTCTCTCTCTCTCTCTCTCTCTCTCTCTCTCTCTCTCGAAGTACATTGACCGTTCCAGTATTTTTCTGTAAGCTCTACCACACCACAAATACGTCCCACAGTTGACTAGAGCCTCCTGCCTAAAAACAGCAACACAAAACCCTGAAAAAAAAAAATAGTGGCGATATTCCTCCCCAATACTCAGTGGAGCATTCAGTATATAGTAATGCCTTTGTGCAATTGGAAACGAATGATAATTTTTAAGCCCCGTGCAATGTGTCTTGCTAACGCACTGGACAGACACTCAACAACGCGCAGATAACGCCTATGTGGAAGATCAGAGCTGAATCAGGTTGTGCGAGCTTTAAAATAAATTTATTGTCGTAATTAATCACACGAGTCCCAAATCGCCACTTTTCTTAGGTCATTCAGACAGACTTTTTGTTGAGCTGCTGTGTTATAATTATACTTGTCGTTGTCACTAATCCCAGGCCAGTTCTGTTTCAGCTTGTCCATACGAACGATGGATACATCCACACAAGTATTATTATTATTATTATTATTATTATTATTATTATTATTATTATTATTATTATTATTATTATTATTATTATTATTATTATTATTATTAATGGGACGCACTGGGTTCCCGTGTTTTCTTAATTATTTAACTGACAGAAGAGAAGTTATTTTTGATGCCTCACTAACTCAGGGTTAGACTTTTCTCCTTTTCTCTCTCTTCTGCACACCCCGTCCCTCCCTGGCCATCAACTTTCTAAGCAAAATAAAAAAAAAAAATAATAAGCATGATTGAAGATATCATCTATATATAGTATATATATATATATATATATAATATATATATATATATATATATATACATATATATATATATATATATATATATATATATATATATATATATATATATAATATATATATATATATGCATTTAAAAAACAACGTAAGGAAATAAATGTAACAATTCCTTGTTTGGAGGAAATTAAATATGAAGCCATACGAGAAGAATGGCAACACTACAGTATATAAACATTTCACTACATGACTTACTACAAGTGATGACAAAAGAGACACTGTGGTTGCAAAACGAGGTCTGTATATAGTGGCCTCGACCATTAGACCATTAGCTTCCAACATCAACGCGACGAAACAACATTCAAGATTTCTATCTCTCAATGAAATGCAGAAAAACACATTTCGAAGGTTCCTGTCACTAACAACATCATGAAACAACGTGAAACAACAACACCAGAGAAGTTTATGCAAATGGGAAGATTCTGGACATATTTAGACCGAATCGTGTGTTGGGTTGACAAGGCCTCAGGCTCATCTGTTCGGAAGATATTCCCGGGAATTCCAGCCCCCAGGGATTTCCAAGGCACTTACGTGAATTCGACATGAAGCGATATTCGTGCATTAATATTTGTGAGTATAAGAATCACCCAGATATATACATACAGGGTGTAACACGAGTTTATGCAAATATTTTGAGAAATGAAAGATGGAATTATCCCGAGCAGAAAATGTTCTATACACATACATTTTAATGATTCGTTTGCCAGTGAGGTGAATATTTAAAGTTACCGTTACCATTAAAGGGGCAAGTAACCTGGCACGTACGGGACGTCAGGGCTATGGTGGGGGGGGGGGGGGGTGGCTGACTCGGCGCGTTAGGCAACTCGATTGCTGTTAGCCTTTTAATTATGATTTTCTCTTGCAGGTTATTGAAAAATGTAACATTAGTCCCTTCAACCACTAAAATTAATTTTAATGACTAGCTTTACGCATCAAGAAAGTAGTGTAAATGTTGTCCGGCAACATTTATTTGTGATCGTTGAATTCTAGCACAAAGTGTCCTGCCGCCTCGTCACGGAATTGTTGCATCTGGAGTCAGGGACTAGGCCTACGACTATGCTGAATGAGTGATAGTGACAGTAACCATGAACACAAGGGATTGTACAGGAGATAGAATGGATACTGCACTTTGAACAATGTCAGCTGTTTTACCTCTTTCGCTAACTGTATGAATAGGCTGCCTTTGACAAGAAGGAATGAAGAAGGTGAATTTTCCATAATGTTCCCAGTCTTTTTAATCTGAAAGAGACGAAAGCGTTTTCACAAGAGCGCTTTTTTCCCTTTGACTGGTGTGTGATGAACACTTTTCATTGAGATGGAGAGATTTTTAATAATATGTTTTAAATCTTTGACCGGTGTGTAATGAATAGGCCTATCTTTGATGGAGGGAGATTCCATTACGCTTGCTCTTCTTTTCCTTATCGGAGTCCAGTGAATATATACCACTGACGGAGAGAGAGAGAGAGAGAGAGAGGTTTCAGTGATGCTTGCATTTTTCCCCTTTGTTCAGTACCTAAAGAATACCTTTGATTTGGAAGTATGTTATTCATATCGGCCTCATCGCCCATTTCCTCTTTTGTATAAGAGTGGAGTTCACGACCGTGTAATCTAGAAATGGAACTGTTGCAAAGCCCATAAATAAACATCTTATCTGCATATTCAACATTAAGTGAGTTAACTTCCATACTCTTCTTCTTGTGCCAATTCCTCTGTTTATTACTCGATTTACAAAGTTTGCATCTACAGCAGAAGAAATAGATGCCTTTTATTTTTATACCGCTCTTCAGATGAGGATTTAAATTTCAAAATGATAAATGCTACGTTCACTTGATGATGTTTAACCCTTTTGGCAGTACAGCACACGCATTTGGGTTCACTGATGAATTCCCTATCCACAATTTACACGTACTGCAGGTATTCCCTGTATTGTGGACCTGTAGGATGGTGCATGGCCAAAGTTTTGACCTTAAAATCATCTCCAGATGAGAAGACAGATGAGCAACCTTTCAGGTCATAAGAGGCTGACATACATGATGACCAGATCAACTACAAAAAGGCAGGTTCAGCAACGCAC
Source organism: Macrobrachium rosenbergii (assembly GCA_039081455.1). Classification (NCBI taxonomy): domain Eukaryota; kingdom Metazoa; phylum Arthropoda; class Malacostraca; order Decapoda; family Palaemonidae; genus Macrobrachium; species Macrobrachium rosenbergii. The sequence continues at coordinate 65,259,985 of JANJGK010000005.1, read as the reverse complement.
ATTCAGCTGTTTACCTTCACTTGCAGGAATTGGCATTTTGGTTCTAGGTTTCCATGTTTGGATATCATGAAGACCCCACCACCCCTCTGGAACTCACAGCTTTGACAGTGCTACTTTCCTTGAAACAGCACCTCCTGGGAAAAAGATAAGAGGGTTTGGAAAGAAACCTCTCCTTCCTGGTCAAGTGTTGAAGAAGTTGACACACTGACAGAGTCAAGACTGGTTAACATGATAAAGAGAAGCCTGAAGCCTGTCTGATTGGAAAGTATGGAGGACATCAGTCTCAACAATCTGCTGTGCCACTGGCTGTTAAAAGTTGGGTCTGGTCAATCCTTGGATGAGTGACCAACTACACAAAGGCCTCTAGAATCTCAGTGGGCCAGGGTGTGGAGCTAGCACCTTCATCCCCCCAAAAAACAAAAGATTTGCCAAAGCATTAAGGATAACAACTTCTAGGACCATCTCCCAAGTAGAAGAAGCATATGGTGGTGGTGTCTGCCAACTTTGCCCAGGAGTCGAACTTGGGACTTTCACTTCGTAGGCAAGAATGCTACCAATCACACCACGAGAAGATCAGCTGTGTGTACACAAACACACATGCACACACACACACACACACACACACACACACACACACATATATATATATATATATATATATATATATATATATATATATATATATATATATATGTGTGTGTGTGTGTGTGTGTGTGTGTGTGCATGTATGTATATTATGTATATATTATGTATAAATATAGTATATATATGAGTACATCTGAGTTTGCTGCCTTGTGGTTTGACCGATAGGTTTTTCGCCTACCAAGTGAGAAAACCCAGGTTCGATTCCTGGGCAAAAGTGGGCAATGGGGCAAGCTCCATTCAAAACCATTTGTGCCTGAGTCTACCGAAGCAATGAAACAGTAGACACCAGTGATACCACAACAAGACACTGAAATTCACTGCTTGGAAGAGAGAGAGAGAGAGAGAGAGAGAGAGAGAGAGAGAAGAGAAGAGAGAGAGAGAGAGAGAGAGAGAGAGAGAGAGATTTAAATAGTGTCGCGACAAACGTTTCATGGTCAAAGTCTGTGATAATTATCAACTTAAATCTTTAATTATTATTATTATTATTATTATTATTATTATTATTATTATTATTATTATTATTATTATTATTATTCAGAAAATGAACCCTGTTAAAGCTTTCATAGAATATGGTGTTCATTCGATGAAGGTGACAGAGGGTAACGGGAGATACAGAAAGAGGAGATCAGTAATACGAAAAACAGATAAACCAACAAACTAATAAATAATTAATAAATAATAAAAGCAACTGGATTGAGCAGGCAGAGGTGAGTGCCGTTGTATAGGCGAACGTGTTTAGATTCCAGGGACCAAGAGTGACACTTCGCCAACGTCCTTTGAGAAGTTTAGGAAACTAATCTTAGCGATTCTGAAACTGTATCCAATTCCAAATACATCTTTCACAAGTCTAAGACTGCTCATTCCATGCCTTCTCTCTCTCTCTCTCTCTCCTCTCTCTCTCTCTCTCTCACAGAGTTTCCTGGCATAAGGTCCATGCGCCAATTTCTGTAAGCAAGTTACAAAGAAATGAAAAAATCTCATGGAGATTCTCTCTCTCTCTCTCTCTCTCTCTCTCTCTCTCTCTCTCTCTCTCTCTCTCTCTCTCTCATTCAAATGCTCCCTTTACCACTATTGCCATAACACAAACTGATCTTGTTTCACCATTGTCTTTATAAGTCTAAGCCTGCTTTTATTAATCTATTTATAATTATTATTTATATTTGCTCATTTTGCTGGCGTATTCTGAGAATAAAATACGCATTTCTCACAAATTAAGATTCCGTATTTATATGATACTGTGATACTAATAGAATTCTTTCGATGATAGATTCAGTTTTATAAATATAAATAAATAAATATACAGTATATATATATATATATATATATATATATATATATATATATATATATATATATATATATATATATATATATATAAAAATATATATATATATATATATATATATATATATATATATATATATATATATATATATATATATATATATATATATATATATATAGACAAAATCCACTAAGAAAAGAGAAACAATGGAGTGGTGCAAGGCCTTTCGACTTATAGCCCTTTAGCAGTCGAAAGGCCTTACAGCACTCCATTGTTTCTCTTTCCTTCGTGGATTTTGTCTTTATTTATATATTCATCACGTTCCATATTTTCGTGATTTCTATTGAAAAATGGCTAAGTCTTTGAGCACTGGAATATCGAAACCAGG
>JANJGK010000005.1:65245167-65250167 GCA_039081455.1 Macrobrachium rosenbergii | reverse complement strand
TAAATAAATAAAAATAAATGAATGAATTAAAATAAAAAAATAAATAAAAAAATACATGAATGAATAAAAAAATAAATAAATAAAAATAAAAAAATAAATAAATAAATTAAAATAAATAACAAATAAAAATAAACAAATAAAAATAAGCAGTAAATAAATAAAAATAAATAAATAAATATATAAATGAACGCAAATAAATAAACAATTAGATAAATAAAAGATATAATAATAAAGAATAAATCAATAAAATAAAATAAATGTATAAACTAAAAAAAAAATAAATAAATAAAAATAAATAAATAAAAATAAATAAAAGTTAATTAATAAAAAAAATAAAAAAAAATAAATAAATGAAATAAATAAATAAAGTAATTAAATAGAAATAATTAAAAATAAAAAATAAATAAATAAAAGATCAATCAATAAATAAAAATAAATAAAACAATTGATAAATAAAATACATAAATAAATAAAAATTAAATAATAAAAAATGAATAAATAAATAAAATAAAACTAATAACTATATAAATATAAAAATATATAAAAAATAAAAAATAAATACAAAAACCAAATAAATACAAATAAAAATGAAATTAAATAACTAAATAAAAAATAAATGAAAATCAATATATAAATAAATAAAAATAAATAAATAAAAAATTAATAAAAATTAAAATTAATAAATAAATAAACAAATAAAAAAATAAATAGGTAAAAAAATAAATTAATTAAATAAATAAAAAATAAAAATATATAAATAAAAAAATAAAAGTAAATAAACAGGAAATAAATAAATAAAAATAGATAAATAAGTAAAAATGAATAAATAAAAATAAATCAAAATAAATAAATAAAAAATAAAAAGATTAAATAAAGAAAGAAATAAATAAAAATAATTAAATTAAGAAAAATAAATAAATAAATAAAAATAAATAAAAATAAATAAATAAAAATCAATACATAAATCAAAATAAATAAAAATAAAAATTAAAAATTAAAAAACAAATAAATGAATAAAAATAAATAAATAAATAAATTAATTAATAAATAATTAAATAAATAAATAAAAATAAAAAAAAATATATAAACAGATACAAAAATAAATATAAATAAATTAATAAATAAGTAAATAAAAATAAATAAATAAATAAAAAAATAAATAAATAAATATAAATAAATAAATTAAAATAAATAAAAACCAATAAATAGATTAATAAATAAATTGATAAATAAACATAGATAAATAAAAATAAATTAATAAAAATAAATTAAATAAAAATTGATAAATAAGAGTAAATAAAAATAAATAAATAAATAAAGAAATAAGTAAACAAATAAACAAATAAATAAACGAATAAAAAATTAAATAAATAAATAAATAAAAAAGATGTAACAAAATAAATTTTAAAAATAAATAAAAATAAATAAATAAATAAAAACTAAAAATAAAAAAAAAAAAATAAAAATAAATAAATAAATAAAAATAAATAAAAAACACAACAAATACATAAATAAATAAATAAATAAAAATAAATAAATAAAAATAAAAACATAAAATAAATAAATAAATAAATAAAAATAAATAAATTAAAATAAATAAGTAAATAAAAATAAGTAAATAAAATAAAAATAAATAATTAAATAAAAACAGATAAATAAAATAAATAAAAATAAATAAATAAGAATAAAAAATTAAAATAAATAAATAAATTAATAAATAAAAATAAGTAAATAAAATAAAAATAAATGATTAAATAAAAATAGGTAAATAAATAAAAAAATAAATAAAATTAAATAAGTGAAAAAAATAAACGAAAATTAATAAATAAATAAACTAAATAAATAAATAAATGAACAAAAAAAACAAAAAAAATAATTAAACAAATAAAAACATATAAATAAATAAATAAATAAAACAAAAATAAAAAAATTAATAAATGAAAAAATAAAAAATAAATAAAAATAAACAAATAAATAAATATAGAAATAAAATATATAACTAAAAAATAAATAAAAATAAATAAACAAATAAAAATAAATAAATAAAAATTACATAAATAAATAAATAAATGAAATAAATAAAAAAGATAAATAAAAATAAATGAAAATAAAGAAAATCAATAAATAAAATAAACATATAAATAAATAATTAATAAAAATAAATAAAACCCTCAAAAAATAAATAAATAGCATAAATAAATAAAAAGAAATAAATTAATCAAATTAAAAAAATATAAAATTGAATAAAAATAAAAATAAAGAAGAATAAATAAATAACAATAAATAAATAAGTAAAAATAAATGAATAAATATAATAAATAAAAAATAAATAAAAAATAAATAAAAATTAAAAATAAATAAATAAATAAATTAATTAAATTAATGAATAAAAATAAATAAATAAGAGTAAACGAATAAAAAATAAATAGATAAATAAAAATAAATGATAAATAAATAAAAATAAATAAATAAACGAATAAAAATAAATAAATAAAAAATATGTAAATAAAAATAAATAAAACCCCCGAAAATAAATAAATGAATATATATAAAAAATAAATAAAAATAAGAAAATAAATAAAAATAAATAAATAAATAAATGAAAATAAATAAATAAAAATAAATAAATAAATCACATAAATAAAAAAATAAAATAAAATAAATAAAGAAGAATAAATAAATAACAATAAATAAATAAAAATAAATGAATGAATAAAAATAAATAAAAAAAATAAATAAAAATAAATAAAAATTAATAAATAAATATATAAATATATAAATAAATAAAATAAATTAATGAATAAAAATAAATAAATAAAAGTAAACAAACAAAAAATAAATAGATAAATAAAAATAAATGATAAATAAATAAAAATAAATGATAAATAAATAAAAATAATTAAGTAAATAAATGAATAAAAATAACTAAATAAAAAATATGTAAATAAAAATAAATAAAATAAAAAATAATTAAATAAAATATAAATAAAATAAATAAAATAAAAGAAATAAAAAAATAAATAAAAATAAAAATAAAAATAAATGATTAACTAATTGCATAAAAATAAATAAAAATAAATAAGCAAATAAAAAAATAAGCAAATGTAAATAAAAAAATAAATAAAAATAAAAATTAATTAATAAAATTTATATAAATAAATCAAAGAATTAAACAAATAAATGAATAAAAATAAATAGATAAATAAAAACAAATAAGAAAATAAAGAATAAATTAATAAATAAATAAATAAAAACAAAAAATAACAAATAAGTAAACAAAAATAAAAATGAAAATATATAAATAGATAAATAAATAAAAATTAATAAATTCAAAATTTAAATAAATAAAAATAATAAGTAAACAACAATATATAAATAAAAATAAGTAAATAAATATAAATAAATAAAAATAAATAAATAAAAAATAAGTAAATAATTAAAAATAAATAAATAAAAAATAAATAAATAAAAATAAATAAAATAAATAGATTAAAATAAATAAATTAAATGAAATACATAAATAAATAAATATAAATACAGAAGTTAAATAAAAATAAATAAAAATAAATAAAAAATAAAGTAAAAATAAATAAAAATAAGTAAATAAAAAATAATGAAATAAAAAAATAAAAAAAATAAAAAAAATAAATAAATATAAATAAATAAATTAAATAAATAAATAAATAAATAAATGAATAAATAAAAATAAACGAATATAAAAATAAATAAATGAATAAAGAGTTAAAAAAATATAATGAAAAATAAATATGTAAAATGAATAAATGAAAATAAAAGTAAAAATAAATAAATGACTAAATGTGTTAAATATATTGTTTTTATCTTTTCTTTCCAACTTCAGAATCCTTGTATTATCGTTTTCTTTTTCTTATTTATTTTTAGTACAAAAAAAAGTACTTTGCCTTTTTTCATAATCCTTGGCTTTCAAGCATCTTTTCACAATCCTTGGTTTCCAACTCTCCTGAAAAAAATAAAAAGATCTCAAACGTAACTTTAAATAACGTTAATAATTATTTAATACCTGTAAATACTTTGTGTGCTGGCATTTGAGACCATTTCAAAGTATTTAGCTCTTCCTGAATTAGTTAACAAAGTTAACGAGTAATAGTAAGAAATCTTACCGAGCAGTATCTGCCTGACCCTCCAAGGAAGCAGTTCTCCTGACTAAAAGGAAAATGGATAAACTCAACCTTCGTTAGAAACTTGCCAACTGAAGTGTGATCATTACTAATGAACTCTTTTTACTTGAAGGACTTTTATTGCTGTGAAATAATGAAGTGCTAAGTACCACCAGTTACCACCAAAGTGCAATGGAGAGACGAGGGCATGATTCTCCAGGGGAGTGTGTTTTCGGAGGAACCTTATAATGGATTGTGTAGCAGCATGGAAGAGAGGCCAAGACGGGGATTCCATTTCCTTACCATAGTCTTTGGCATCCACCACATACTGCAGGATTACTTCCGAGGGATTCAACTTCGTGGATTTATATCGAGCAAGCAGGCGCTTGATAACTTTGAGGTAGGTCTCGGTAAATGATTGGCACACTTTACGAGATTTAAAGTTATTGAATGAATAATTTTAGCGCTGAGTCATTAATCCCGTAAAAAATAGAACTTGTAACCAGAAAGAATTAACTCTTGCTAATATTTTGCTTTGCCATTTATCATATTTTTTTAGATCTTTTTATTGAATCTTATTCTGAACTTCAAGTCACTTGCCTAGGCAATAAATTCATATACAATTTTCTGATAGACGTATCATATCTTTTATAGGCTATGCGCAGTGGCATCATGGTAATGGTATTGCTCGATGCATCTTATAAACTTTTCACTGGTTATAAGCGATTCGGAGTGTGGAGGTTAGGTAACTAGTGCCAGAGTTACCTAGATATCGGGGCAGCATCAAGTGTCGTTAATATTAATCTATATTCTGCATAATATTATGCTTTAAATTTCCTGTATGTTCAATAATAAATTCAATGT
>JANJGK010000005.1:65225167-65235167 GCA_039081455.1 Macrobrachium rosenbergii | reverse complement strand
GAACCATTAAGAGTAAAGTAGACGTCCTCAAGGAGGCGGAGTTTTATTCAACATAGGTCCAGAGTTCATTCTGATCAATTTTTAGCCAGAGTTATTTTGAAAACCAATTGGGTAAGATTTGTGTCACTCAACTCTCTTAACATCAAGAAATTTCTAAGTCCAGTGTGGCTGGCCGTGTGAAATAGTTAGTGTTAAGAATAAAACTTATGAAAAACCGTGCCCGGCGAATTCTTACCCCCTCCTGAAGTAGAAAGTATTAATAGACAATTTCAACCTAACTTACCGAGTCCCCTGCATTACTATCAAGTGAAAGTCAACAGACAGAAACGGAGTCATTCATATGTGGTGCAACGCAATACAAATAAAAGTGCACCGCATAACAAATAATTTGGTGGCAGTTTCGGGGGATTTCGCCCAGCTCACATTTGAAAAACATTAAAGTTCACGGCCCTAGAGAAATTTACAGAGAGTGAGCAGTGACGGCGCTAAAACTAACTCTCAATTTAACAGCGCAAATAATCTCAAGACGGTCTTCAGCACTAAAAACACCAATACAACATCAACACTGTAGCAGAAGGGAAACGAAGCAGAACGAAATATTCCAAGAAGCAGTGAATCCTTTTGCGTCGATCGGAATGAAAAATTGACAGCGGTAAATCTCTGCCTAGTTTGAAACTTCCGAACATTCGCATAAGATCAACCAGAAATTCAGTTTATAATTATATATGAACATAATAAGAACAATAGTAATAATCACGGCATAGAACAGCGGTGATTTTTATAAGAAAACGAAATTTACAAAAGAATTGGCAACTCGTGCAGACTTCGCCCGATCGCAGCAGCGGAGAGGACGAAAACAAACAGTGTTGGCGGACGTATGAAAGTCGCTAATATCTACGTCAGTTCAGTGAACTTTTCTATCGTGTACGGACTTAAATACACGAAATTCCCAAAATTTTTGGTCGCTAAAAGGGAGACTTAGCGAAAAGTAGCGGTAGCAGAGCAGAGACGGCGACGAACGAGAGCGGAAGACGGCGACGAAAGAGAGTGAAGAATTCGGAACGGCTATAAAGTTTAGAAGTCAACGCGTTGATGACCGCCTCCGGAGAAAGGAAGTAACGCCTTCAATCAATAATTTGGAAGGGATTCCAAATTTTTCTTCGCCAAATTCAGCAAGTACGGACTGGAAGTCGGCCGAGCGGTGCCGAATTATCGCTGGATGCTAACGACAAATTGCGCTCAAGTGCAATCAGCGCGATCTTCAAGTGCAAGGCGACACGAAGCTAATTGAATAGTAAACATTCATTCCTAGTATCGGGGAATTATCAAGAAAATTTTTTTTTCTCTGAATTAAATTTTTTTTGTGTGCGTGGAATTTTTATATAATTATTTTTCCCTGCAGTGTGCAATTAATTTTTTTTTACATAAATAATTTAATTAAATTATTTTTCTTTTGAATAGTATTCTGAATAATATTTCCTTATTGTTGTACGAAGGAAATAATTTTTTTTTCTCATATTTAGTAATTTTTTTACGAAATAGAAATTTTCGTTCACTTGGTGAGAGACAATTCTGTTTAAATTATTCTATCATAATAATTTTTTTTTGTTATACACTTGGCGCCGCATTTTGCAGTGGAACCCAAACAATTGTGTACATAAATACTAATATCAGACTTTTTCAGATTGTGAGAGAGTCCTATGAAGGAATGAGTTAGGAAAAATTTGAATTTTTTTTGTATAGAGGGATAGCCTACAGTCAACTCAGCAAACATGCAATTGAAGTAAGTACCTGCTTCTCAAATTTATTTTTTTTTTCAATTTTTCATTCTTGGAATCATTGAATATTTTATGAATTAATATGAATAACACTTTGGACGAAGTTATCTCCCGACTGCAACAGACAAGAAGCGAAGACCAGACTCCATATAACCTAAGACCTGTACCTGAATGACTTTCTAGACCAATTGATCCTAGTAATACTAGACCCAGACGTTCTCGTAGTCAAGGTCCCCCACTTAGTTTACCGAGTGCGCCTAACCCTTCAGTTGTAACCACTAACCCAATAACTTCCATTGTACCTAGAAATTACAACATGGCGCAAGCCGCTGTAATAACCCAAGCCACTAGATTTTGTGGAACGGTAGACCCAAGTAATGTAGATAAAAGTAGATTAGAAGAATATGGTGTAAATCGATGGATAGCAGACACAGAAAGCAGAATTTCAGCTGCTGGTATCACAGATGAGAGAAAGAAAATAGATGAAGCACTCTTGTATGTTAGTATGGAACATGGTGATGCACATACAGTTCTTCATTCAGTACTTTTTAGGAATATTACTCTGTTTAACGAATTCAAGAAACAGTGCTTACAATTTTGGCAACCAGAAGCACAGAAAGATCCATGGTATAACATAGGAACTTTCCATCATCAGAAATATGAGGGTAATCACTTAGTTTTAGCCACTAGAGTAGAAGAAGCTATAGATAGAGTGACGACAGATATGAAAGCTGTAGGAATTGTTGTTGGAAGGAAGGATGACTTTGATGATGATGAAACAGATTTAGCTAGTATATCCAAGGTACTTAGATATATGTCATTAGGACCAATCTACGATGCTTTGGGTAAGGAAGAAAGAGTAGCCTTAAAGAAATACTGTGATAGGAAGCCAAATGATGGAATTGTACAAACCTTGATGTACATAGAAAGGAAAGTAAAACAGAATTCATCAAGTAGTAGTGCAGATTTTACGAGAACCGTAACTAGTGGAAACCCAAGAAATAATAGCAATCAGTCCAATAGAAACCAATCAGGGCAAGCTAGGTCTAGGTATCAGGGAAATAGAAATTCGTTTGATAGAAATGGTGGGAACAACAATAGGAGATTTAATCAATCAAATAGAAACAATCAAGGTAGGCCGCCAAATAGAGGTAACAATGGGAATACCACTGGAACTAATGGAAATAACAGTAGAAATAACAGGACTCCTGGACAGAGGGGAGCTAGTCAAGGCCAAAATTCAGGGAATAATAGGCCACAGTCAAATAGGCAAAGATTAAATTGTGGAAATTGTGGTTATAACAACCATACAACCCAGAATTGTAGAAGAAACAAATGGTGTTCGAATTGCAATAAGACAGGACATTTGATCCAAAACTGTTGGTACAACAAACAGGGAAATTCTCAGGGGTCTCAAAATAACCAAAGTACTCAGCCTAATAATCAAAATACCTCCCCCAGTAACCCAAATCAAGGGGATTCTCAGTGACAATCACAGAGGGTGCAGCAGAAAGGTCCATCCTTACAGAGAGAAATAGTGACAGTGAATAAGGATGTGTCCCCAACAGACATTACTCGAAGTAATGAAATAGTGTTTTCTGTAAAGAATTTTAATACGTGTCAGGAAGAGTTGCCTATCATACAAGTACACTTAGAAGGTGTACTGAGTTCCATATTGTTGGATACAGGCAGTACTGTAAGTATCATAGATAAAGGCACTTTAACAAAACATATAGGTTGTGAGCTTTCCCAAATGAGAGAATCCTATAGGACCATAAAGGGGATCGCTGGAAAGCAAATAAGGGCTATAGGCAATGTCAATTTAGAGATAGAAATTCTAAATAAGAAATACAGGGAAGAGTTTGTGGTGTTGGAAGAGAAATATTTTCCAGCTCAAGCTCTATTTTCCTTCCAGGCTATGAAAAGATGTGGAATTGCACTAGATTGTAGCAATAGAAGAATAACTATCAAGGAAATTGATAGAGGAAATGTTTGCTCTCTTGAAGAAGAGGAACAGTTTCAGATAAACTTGATCACTTTACCTGAGACAGCCTCATCTGAAGAAGTAGACATCCAACAGATAGAAATAGAATTTAATGCTAACCCGGGTAGGACAGTGAGTAGAAATTCAATGATAGAAGAAATAGAAGAAGATAGACAAACTACTTTTAAAAGCCTAGAAGCCACTCAGGAGGAATTCTCAGATAGCAGGTATGAACCTGATAACTCAAGTGCACGACAAGTAGATACCTCCGAAGAACTTAGTTCTTTTTCCCAACCTGACGATCCTGACACGCTAATAGATTGTAGTCACTTAATAATAAGAGAAGATACGGAAGAGAAGTATCTCAATGAGGTGTTGCTGTTAGGCAACCTGAAAATGACAGAGCTAGGTTCTGTGATACCACAAGATGAAAGTTCAGATGATACTGATGTCTGTTACACTGCCGATGCACAGAATGCAGAAGAGATCTGCTTAGTTAGTACTGCCGATGATAACCTTGTAAAACTCAAATTAAACAATAGCGTTATACTGCATCCACAAGGTCTGACAAAGGTTTGTCTTAGAATTGTAACAGATAAAAACCTAGGTGATACAGATGTGTTATTAGTTAATGAAGACTTACCAGACTTTGTGAAAATGGACAATTCCCTAGTAAGACTTAATGGTGGAAATTGCACGACTTATGTGTATAATTATTCTGACAAGAGACTAGAATTGCATGCCGGCATGGAATTCTGTAAGGGAATTGTGATTACTAACCCTTTACTAACCATAAGTGAAAAAGCATTTGTCTCTGTAGCTGACACAAGAGTTAAATTAGAAGGGGAAGTAAATAATACAGATTTTCCTCATTGTAGGGACAGGTTAATACAGATATTAGAGAAATATAGGAGTGTTGCAGCAGTAACAGGAGATAAGTTAGGAAGGACAGATGTCCTGCAGCACAAAATAGTCATAGAAGATGGTGCTAGACCTTTTTATATACCTAACTACAAACTTCCAATAAGTCAAAGACCTATTGTAGACGAGATGGTTGAAGAGATGAAGGAAGATGGAGTCGTAATACCTTCTAAGTCACCTTATAATTCACCTTTACTGCTAGTTCCAAAGAAAGACGGTACATGGAGGATGGTAATTGATTACCGGAAATTGAATTCCCACACCGTCCCTGATCGAATGCCAATGCCAGTCATTAATGACATGTTAGCTCAATTAGGAGGTGCCAAGGTTTTTTCTAGCCTCGATCTACTAAGTGGATATTGGCAAGTTCCTCTCGATGAAGAATCCAAGCATCTCACGGCATTCAGTACTCACAAAGAACATTTGCAATTTGAGGTAATGCCGTTTGGTCTTACTTCAGCTCCTTTAACGTTTGTACATTTAATGCTGCAAATCTTGGGAGATGTTGAAGACGTATCGGTTTATCTTGATGATGTAATAATTGCTAGTAAGGATGTAGAGAGTCATTTCAAGACAATAGAATTAGTATTAGATAGGCTCAGAAAGGCCGGTTTAAAGGTAAAAATTAAGAAATGTCAGTTTCTGAAGAAATCTCTAGAATATCTAGGACATGTTATCAGTGAACATGGTTTGAAAATGCAAGAAGGAAAGATTAAGGCTATTGTGGACTATCCAGCCCCAAGAAATTTGAAGGCACTAAGATTCCTAGGTATGGTAGGATATTATCGACCTTTCATAAAGGGATTTGCTACCATAGCAAAACCATTAACTGAGTTAACTAGGAAAGATGCTAGCTATGAGTGGAAAGATGAACAGGAAGCAGCGTTCAAAACACTAAAGGATATGTTGATAACAGATCCTATCCTAGTTTATCCAGACTTCGAGAAGGAATTCTACTTAGCCTGTGATGCTTCAAGTACAGGACTAGGTGCCGTCTTGATGCAAAAGGATAAAACAAGGATGAGGACTGTATACTATGCCAGTAGAGTTTTGAATGTAGCTGAAAGAAATTACAGTACAACAGAAAGGGAATGTTTGGCATTAGTCTGGGGATTACAGAAATTTAGACACATTTTGCTAGGACATAAAATTAATGTTCTTACAGATCATAAACCCATTTGTGATCTTTTCAAGAAAAGGGCTTTTACCAACAATATGAAGTTCAATAGATGGTTCGTTAGCGTATTAGAATTTGCCCCAGAATTTAGATACATACCTGGTAGATATAACACATTAGCTGACGCCTTATCTAGATCACAAGAAGAGAAAGAGAAACAAATTACCACTCATAATTTCGCCTTCAGTTGTCAAATCACAGACTTAGATTTAGACAAAGTTCGTCAGGAACAACAAAAGGATTCTAGAATAAGGGAAGTAATTGGTAACCTCTTGCAAGGTGAGAAAAATTCAGAGTTTCAATTGATAGATGGGTTATTGTACAAGACTTCAGACGAACCAAATGCTTGTTCACGTTTGTACATTCCTAATACACTAATACAAGACGTTTTAGAACTAACCCATTCATACAAGTTATCAGGACATCCTGGAATTAAGAAAACATGTAGAACAATCACTAGAAACTATTTTTGGCCTCGATGTAGTGAAGATGCTACTCGATTTGTTCAGAATTGTACCCTATGTAATATACATAAGGGGAATGTCAACGTCAAGGCTCCTCTGGAAATATATCCTTCAGAATTAAATCCTTTTCAAGTAGTCACAATGGATTTCTTAGGTCCATTCCCGAACACCATCAGAGGAAATAAACAGATTTTAGTTTTCATTGACTATTTGACCAGATACGTAGAAATTGTTCCAACTAGAAACAGAGAAGCATCAACGGTGGCAGAAGCCTTTAAGTCTAGAATTATAACCAGACATTCATGTCCTCAAGTTTTGCTCTCAGACAATGCTGCTGAATTTACTAGTGACATTCTAACTAATTTGTGTGACTTTTATGAAATACAGAAATGTCAAATAACAGCATATAAGCCAAGCTCAAATGGAGCAGTAGAAAGAACAAATCGCAAGATAAAGGATGTTCTGAAAACATTGGTAACCCCTAGCACTGAAGACTGGGACTTGACTCTCGAAGACATACAATTTACTCTAAACAACACAGTAAATGAATCAATAGGAGAAACTCCTCATTTCCTATTGTATGGCTACCAAAAGAGAATGCCAAATTCACTTTTGGATGATGCCGCACCACCCAGACGTACGTATAACTACGAGGACTATATTGCTTGGAAGACAAGACGTACGTACGAGACCGTTAAAGTCACCAGGGCTAGATTAAAGGAGTTACATAAAAAATCTAGTAAGTATTACAATAACAGATCCACCATACCCTCGTTAAAGGTAGGACAACAAGTTTATGTACTCAATCATGTTCTTGAAGGACCTAATATTAAAGTATCACCAAAATTTCGAGGTCCATATAGAGTTTTAGGAGTTTTGAAGTTAAATAAATTCAAGTTAATGCATGAAATTACCTTGAAAGAATCCATTGTACATTGGAACCACATTAAAGTAGTTCATTCAGAACCTTGGTCGTCTACCCAGTTAAAAGATTTGTCCAATAAAGATAAGATAGATAATAAAATAGAATCTTCAATGACCCCAAGGTATAATTTGAGAAGAAGGTAATGGCAAGTGCAATGGTAAACAAATGTAGTTGATAAGATTTTTACTGCTTAATAACATTATTTCAGCAAATGGATTGTATGGTGGTTGGCAGTGAGTCAAATTGTGAACTCACTCGTACAACTAAGGAAGGGAGCCATCATCAAGGAGCATGGCAAGGTTAAGATGATACAGGACCTAGCCATTGTTAAGATCCAGACGGACTCCATTATCGATCAGAGAGAGCAGTTAGTCCAGCTGAGCAATCAGATACAGGCAGGATTACAAAGTGTCCAAGATAGAAATTTGTACGACATGCTCTCCAAGTTGCAGAGGGACATCGATGGGGTTATGCCAAGGAAAGTAGTAAAGCAATCACTCATACCCTTTATAGGTGTCGCTTTACACAATCTCTTTGGAGTGGCGATCGTTGGTAATGTTGAAAGGCTAAAGGAAAGAGTGGCACAACTCGAAAATTGGGCTTCTGAGCAGGGCACTGTCTATAATAAAGTAATAGGAAATGTCAATCAAAATCAGAAAATGATCACAGTGCTGAAAGAATTTGTGAATAGTGCCCTCCATAATGTTTCATCAGAAATTGCTAGAATCCATCAAACAGAAATGATGGAGCAACTGCTCATAGAAACAAGTAATTTCCTTCTGGAATACAAGGAATTACTCAATGCAATCATGATGGCAGGTAAAAACCTGCTGTCGCCTTTTCTGATAACCCCTAGTGAAATTGAAGCCATTATCCAGAAGTGTGTTGTAAACAACCATCTGAAGCCACTAGTAGAAAATATAGTGGACTATTATGGCCTGATCACAGTGAAAGTGGTAGCCAATCAAATCATACTAGTGATCCCTTTCAACAACCCAGACGTCAACTCATTGATGTCAGTCTATCCATTCCCAATGGTAGTAGATAATAAGTCCATTGTACTAGAAGGAACAGTTCGACACTTTGCCTTGCAGCATGATTCTTTCCTAGTGACCGAAATTCCCGAACATGAGTTCAGGGAATGTGTCATCCTTAATGATGGTGTATATGTTTGTAACATTGTGAATTTCTATGAACCCTTGAATGCTCGTCATTGCCTAGATGATCTTGTAAACAACAAGAATGGTAAGAACCATTGTAAATATATACCGTTTACAGAAACTTTCAAGGCTCAAATCATTGATGATGAAATTTTTGTGTTCTCAGCAAACAGATTGAATGCTAAGATTGACTGTAAGTCAAACAAAACAGAAGTAGTTTTCATTAACGTACACTCATTTTCATCTGCTTGTGAATTGGTCATTCTACATAATTTGTATTACAAACCAACAGCTTTCACGACATACAGTTTGAATTTCAGTAAAAGTGTACATCAGTTTGCAGTTATTAACGAATTTCAACTTTCAGAACTGGAATTGGAGACATTCACAAAGCTAGAAGAGGTTCATACTTTCTTTCATACATATAAGACCGAGATTTCTCCTATCATGTCATTCATAAATGTCATTCTTTTGGTACTGTTTGCTTTCATTTCTTTTATGATTGTCAGGAAATTGATATTGAATAAGCTTACCATAATCAAGGACATGATGGACAGAATCCTTCCTAGAGAGTAATAGCATTTACCATTGACTTGCCACTTGAACATTTGATGATTGATTTTTTTTTATTATACAATTTATGATTTTTTTTGTAACCAGAGAGTAATAGGCATTTGATATATTTACTTTGCCATCATTTTCTGCGTTTAGTTTGAGTGTTTGATTTTTAAATTCTTACTTATTGTGTTTAGCACTATGATGCTTTATAATATTTCTTGCATTTATTGATTGTTAATAGAAATTATTGACATTGAAATAATTGACTATAGTCAAGTTTTTCTTTGAATGTATATTATAGGCATTCATATAAATTTATTTCCATACACCTGCTTACATGACTACTTTATTCAAATTCGCATTACATTATTATTGCTAAGTTTACCTTCATTGGTTGGCTTAGAATTAATTTTTGTAATGGTTTTGTATATTGTTGAGTTGGTTATCTACTTGCATTGTAGTCAATGCAGGTAGGTGACCGAGTAATGTTATGCAGTGAATAAGTATGAGATTCACTGATCGGGATTATGAAAGAGAGAGAGAGAAAGAGAGAGCGAGAGACAATGTTGATAGTTTAAAATGATGAGCCATGAGACCAAGTAAATTGAAGACTAACCATAACAAACCTCCAAGATGTGGGAAAGGAAGGAGGCGCTAGAGGAATCAAAAGGTCAGCAAAATTGACCTGATTTGTCCTTGCCAAAAGTGGGAGTTAAGATTGAACCATTAAGAGTAAAGTAGACGTCCTCAAGGAGGCGGAGTTTTATTCAACATAGGTCCAGAGTTCATTCTGATCAATTTTTAGCCAGAGTTACTTGAATTCCCTTTAGAATAAGATTTGTGTCACTCAACTCTCTTAACATCAAGAAATTTCTAAGTCCAGTGTGGCTGGCCGTGTGAAATAGTTAGTGTTAAGAATAAAACTTATGAAAAACCGTGCCCGGCGAATTCTTACCCCCTCCTGAAGTAGAAAGTATTAATAGACAATTTCAACCTAACTTACCGAGTCCCCTGCATTACTATCAAGTGAAAG
>JANJGK010000005.1:65215167-65222667 GCA_039081455.1 Macrobrachium rosenbergii | reverse complement strand
CGTAAAGGGGCAAGGCGATGGGGGACTCCTCGAAACTCCAAGCAATGGCGTGTGGGCTCGAGGAATACGGTCGAAGGGCACGAGGAGAAGTATACTTTTGAAAGGGCCACGTGGTTGGGATGCAAGGGCATCGATGGGGCCAGGTGTTGGGGACGTCTTCACAAGTTCACTCCATATCTTCCAGCCCGCGTGTGTGTGAGACCTCGTGGGCTTTTGCCTTTTATCCCCTCCTATGGGGCAGGGGGGCGTCCATCACAGATGCTTTGACTCATTGCACCTGCTGCCCGCAGGGGAGGTTTTGGCCTGTAGGAGAAACGCCCAAGCCAGATTACTTTTGCCTCGAAGGAAAGATCTTTATCAAAAATGGGAGCGCCTTTAATCTTTTAACCCTTGTTTTTAAGTCGATAGACAGATGGTCTATCGATCGGCCGGCTGGCAGTAAATGAACAACCAACAACAACAAAGGAGGGGGGGGGAGGTAATTTGCTAGCGAATTCTTGCTAATCATAATACCTCCCCATACAAGATGATGTACATACCTCCTTCGGGTGTGTACATCGATATTCAAGAATGAGCGGCAAATGCTTTACGTTACTCTACATTCTGCCTTGCAATGAACTTTACTCCTAAGGGTTTTATGAAGCTGTGACGTTACTTCTAATAACACATTGGGACAATTTTCGTTAACAGAACGCAAAGTGATTTAAGCACTTGCAAAAGAATAATTACTTTAGATTTGGTTACCCACTGGTAACTTTATAAAGTGACTCGAACAATTGTGAATTAATTAAGATTATAGGACCACATATATGAGGCTATGGCCAACAAATGAAAAGAAAGGTTATTGTTCAAGAATTAAAATACACGGTTACTTAATTTTAGATAAAATGCATGCGGTTAGTACAATCTGCCTTGAAGAGGCTGTGTAAATGAAAAACAGCGTTTATTTTTGTAAATGACATCCCCTTTTACGCGATACTGTAATGGCTATACATATTCGCATTGATAATATATCTTCGTTTTAACGTACTTTGCTTAGCCGGCCCCACACGGATTTTGACAGCCGTATGCGGGCGAGAGTATTCGCGAGGTTTTAATTCGCTAACCTTAAACTACGCTAATTTTATGCGTCCACTGCCTACTCAATGTTATGACGGGGCGAGCAGACAAAAGATGTGGGGTAGGACAAACAGAGATCTTGGAAGGAAATGGAAGGGGGAAAAGGGATAATAATAACAAAAGGAAAATTACCAAGACATTACGAATGAAACTTGACCGCATATGAAAGGCGGGACACGTCCCTCAGAGCTTACAAAAGGGGCATTTAAATCACAAGGGCAAGAGTTTATGACTCGCGATTCATTAAAATTAAAGATAAATAAATGACTAAAAGAAAGTAAATGATATTGGCAGAGGAGCTAAGGGAAAAAGAGTGAGGGTTTTATTGTGAGGCGGGAATTTATCGTCTTTCGCCTATAAATTACGGCCCGGACTATCACTTCAGTCCCAGGGCGAGGAAAGTGCACCCGAAGGGCGCGACTCCTTCAGGAGGGGCTGACACGCACGCCCGGTGCCAAGGTATGGGCGCAAGGGCGTGCCACTTCTCACTCTGTTATTCTTAATGATTTATACATTGTGTGGGGAATGGTATCCCGTATTTAATTGCCTCTTGTGGGGATAATTTAAGGGAAGATTAGTAGAGGATGGTAAGAGATAGCAGTTCCTGAGGAACGGAAGAAGATAGAGGAGGGTCTGACATCCCCTTCTGGATTAGGGGTGCCAAGACCTTCGAAAATGAAATGGTGGCACAGGTGCCATGGGAGCTCTAGAGCTCTTTGTAAATTACCTGGAATGTCCCACGCCCGTGGTAATTTCGCCTCGAGTCTTTCTTAATGGGACAGTCGTCCTCGGCCGGGGAAGCGGAGGGCCCGCGACCGGAGGGCGGCACGGAGTACCACCTGGGCCTGCTGATGCGACAGCTGACGCAGGAGTGTTCCGTGCGGGTTCTACCATGATCCGTCGCGGCTCTTGTGGTTCATCGGCCAAGTGAGATATGGCAGAATCCTGACTTGCAATTGCGTCGGCGACGGGCTGAGGCAGAGAGGAGGCGGTCGGGGGTGGCGTGAGCGGCTCGCAGGTAACGATGACCAGCTCAGGCACGGGTTGCGAGGCCGCACCTGCAGGTGAGCTTCCGCGGTGGTCGGGAGGAACCGTCTCTCTGACCGACGCCGGTAGCGGTGCCAGGCCGGGGGAAGAGAGGGGGTCCTGAGTTGGATCCCGTGAATGGAGATCGGCGTAGCGCTCTGGCGCTGGCACTAGGGCAGAGTCAGGCGCTATCAGAGGTTTCTTGGGCTCGTCGGTCAGGACGGACGAAGCCTGGCCTTGCTCGGGGCATGCAAGTGGCACCGGCAGGAATTTGGCATCTCCTGAAGGGAGATCTGATTGGGGCCCTGGCACTGGCACTGAGGCAGGGCCGGGCACTGGAATCGGATCGGGAACCGATCGAGGGGGCCACTGTACATCGTACTCAGGTGGCACTGGTGGGGACTGCACGTCCTCCTGGTACCCAGGGGGCGCCAGTCTTGACTGAGGGAGAAGCGGGGAAGGATTACTCGCGCCCGCGGAATGATTCGGGGAATGGGGACCCCTAGATTGTCGTGATTTCGGTGGGGACTGAAAGTCCTGTCCCAGGATGACGTCATAGCCTCCGGGGAGATGGCTTGCTACTGCAAGATTGCAGATTTTGGATTGGTGAGGTCTTGTGACTCTCAATTGGACCGTAGGGAGTATCATTTTAAATTGATTTATTCCCTCGATCGTGACGAGTTTTCGTCTATTGACGATAGCTCCGTAGGGAACTCTGTCCCTTCGGATGAGGGAGATTTGTGCACCCGAGTCCTCGAATGCAGTGACTCGGCGCGCGGGCTGGCTACCTCGTGGAGGGGCCACGTATACAGGCCCTTCGGCGGGAGGGCCTAATGATGTGGGATCTGTGACGGCCAAGGCGACGGTGGGAGTATTTACTTTATTATTGCGTGGGCATTTCGCCCATGCGGGAGAATGGCCATAGACCTTGCACGCCGTGCAAAAGGTCTGGCTAAAGTCTTTCCGCGCTGCCCCTGTGGAGGGCGCAGGCGAGTTATTGGTCGGTTTTCCGGGAGAGAGAGGAGCCGGTTTCTTGTTCCGGCACTGTTCGAAGGAATGCCCCGTTTTCTTGCAATAATGGCAAGTTAGGGGCTTGCCCGAGTTCCCATTTTTGTTGGAATTTGAACCTCCGAGGAGGGACGGGGGATTTATCTTCCGCCCCATGGATCCTTCTTGAGGGTGGTGAGTTTCCCACATGTCTGCTATTCGGCAACACTCGGTGAGTGTTGGTGGGGCTTTTTCCACTATATGAGTGGCGAGGGCAGGAGGGGCGTAGCGCAGGAAATGCTCGAATTTAAACCGCTCGAGTACCTCGGCGGTGTTAGTGGCTCCTTCGGAATCGAGCCATTTTGTCAACGCCCGCTCCGAATGGTACGCCCAATCGGACCAAGTCTGGCCTGCTTCTCTGGGCTGCTCTCTCCAACGTCTCCTCCACCGCTCGGGGGTAATCTCGTACGCCTTCGTAACTGCTTGGCGTACGGCTTCCCAGTTTCCCCGATCGTCTGCGGGAAGGGCGTGGTAGGCAACGAGGGCCTTTCCGCCCAGGAATTTAGTGAGAACAAGGGAGAGTTCCGCGGGGGAGAGATCGCAGCATTCCAGGACTCGTTCGGCCCTTTCAAGCCATACTTCAGGCTCGGACTCGGTCCATTTTGGCATGAACGAGTGAGCTTGGCTGAGGGCACTCATCCCCGCGGCAGGGGGCGGGGGGGTGGCGGGCTGTCGTTCTAGCATCTGGAGCTCGTGGGCGCGCTGTCGCTCTCGATCTTCCCATTCTCGTTCCTCCCTTTTCTCTTGGGCGATTCTGTCTCTCTCTCTCTCCTCACGTTCTCTTTCCTTCTCCTGCTCTTGAGCGATTCGTTCTCTCTCCTCTCGTTGTTCTTGGGCAATTCGTTCCCTCTCTCTCTCTGCACGTTCTTTATCCTTCTCCTGCTCTTGGGCAATTCTTGCCCTCTCTCTCTCTTCACGTTCTCTTGCTCTCTCCGCCTTGGCATCGTCCACTCGCTCTTGAACCCATGCTCTCAGATCTTGCCCCGATAGTCCCATGTCCTTCCCAGCGGACATGTAGAATTTGAAATCCTCGTTTTGTTGGGCTCTGGTATTAGCCATCTTGGAATAATGGGTATAGGATATGTCTGAAAAGACTCTTTGTTAAAATTGGATGTGTCTTGGAAAGACGTGGTTGTTCTTGGCGAACGAAGTCTAATATGCGTCTCGGAAGACGTAGTTGGATTTTGTCACGCTCGGACTTGGCCGGCTGTAGCGTGAAGTTAAGGAGTTGTTCTAACGAACTAGAATGATCAGTCCCGTAAGGGCTTAGATGTGTGTGAACTACACTATATAGTGTCTCAAAAGTACTTAATTTTGGGTTCCCGCAGGAATGAGAAATTCTCGCCACGTGCGACGTAGAATTTTTGTATGAGTCTCTGAGGACTGGGGTTTGGAGGAATTCTCGCCACGTGCGACGTAGAATTTTAGGAGTCTCTGAGGACTGGAATTTGGAGAAATTCTCGCCACGTGCGACGTAGAATTTTAGGAGTCTCTAAGGACTGGAATTTGGAGAAATTCTCGCCACGTACGACGTAGAATTTTAGGAGTCTCTGAGGACTGGAATTTGGAGAAATTCTCGCCACGTGCGACGTAGAATTTTAGGAGTCTCTGAGGACTGGAATTTGGAGAAATTCTCGCCACGTGCGACGTAGAATTTTAGGAGTCTCTGAGGACTGGAATTTGGAGAAATTCTCGCCACGTGCGACGTAGAATTTTAGGAGTCACTTAGGACTTGGAATTACGATTCGTCCCTTAGGACTTAGAAATTACTAACGGGAAACCCAAAGAAAAATGTATGCTGGGAAATGAATGGGGGAAGAGAAAAAAAAATGCTACACACGCGGGCATGGGCGGGTGGGGGGGGGGGGGGGTGCAGGTCGTCTGACCAACACCGGAGTTATTTTTAGATTCTGTGTGAATGAACCCGTATATGTATACCGTCTGGGATTCCGGGGAATTTCCCAGTCGTCTGAGAGGATAACAGTACAACGGCCTAGTAATTTTCCCTATAAGCGGAGTTTAAATTTCGCTTTCCTAACACCTAACTCGAATTCTAACTACACTGAGAGAATTTCAGCAATGCAAGCTGACTTCGTCGTGTCCCACGTGGGAATTTATTCGCGCCTAAATAACAGTTCGCTAATTCGAAATGCGAAGTAAAAGTTATCACAGAGGAATTTCTTTCGCACTATTCCTCGAAGCAAGAATATGGCAAGGATTTTAACACAGGAATTTTCGCACTATTCCTCGAAGCAAAAGATATGGCAAAGATTTTAACACAGGGGAATTTCGCACTATTCCTCGAAGCAAAGGATGGTTAGCACTGGTTATTTCCTAACTACCTATCCTGAAAGGCATGCATTAACGAATCTCATACGGCGGTTCTTTTCTCTCAGTGATTACATGCGTCCCTATTTCTAATTCCTAGGAACAGTCACGATTGTAAAAAGGTTTTGCTAAGATTAACACATTACTTACGTGGAATTTTCTGGATCTGTGTGCTGGTTTTACACAAAAGGTTCGTAATTGTCTCGTACCCAGCTTAGCTTTGCTAATAGCTGATCTGGCAAGTTGCAAATGCAATAAAGCAACACTAGGGGAACTGCAACTGCAAAACGAGATCTATGGCCAGGTCGCCATTTTTACGTTTTTCCGTGGTTTTAGTTTGAAATATGCTCTGTGAGACAGGTAGCAACAATTTAAGGTGATTTTGCCTTGTGATTCTGACTTCGTGGGTACGGGAAAACGTAAAAAAAAGAGGAAAACAAAGGAGAATTTCATATGAGCATAGGGCTCTGGTTACTGAGGGAAATATTACGTAAAACACGTGGGCACATTTAAAGTAGTGTATTTACATAAATGACCTTAGTACGGGAAAGAGGAACTCAAGTAGATTGAATGAAACTGGGAAATTCCAGACACAGTCCGAGAAGCTTCCACGATGGGATCCCTCTGAAATGAGAGATATGCACATTATACGCCAGTAATGAAAATAGACAAAAGAATAATGAATTCGAAGTTGCACTGAGGGTGCCAAAGGAGTAATAAAGAATTAATACTGCCGATGCAAGAGGCGCACGGACATTAGACAAGGGAGATTTCTGGCTTTCTCTTTAAGAAAATATTACGAGACAAAAGCGTGACTGAAATGGGGCTCTTCCAGGGCACTTTACCTTAGCAGATTTTCCGAGGGCGTGTAGAAGGCGGTCCGTGGATGACTTGCGATTTCCGAGGGCGAGTTTCTTCCACGTGGTGAGATGCAAGGGCTTCCGTAAAGGGGCAAGGCGATGGGGGACTCCTCGAAACTCCAAGCAATGGCGTGTGGGCTCGAGGAATACGGTCGAAGGGCACGAGGAGAAGTATACTTTTGAAAGGGCCACGTGGTTGGGATGCAAGGGCATCGATGGGGCCAGGTGTTGGGGACGTCTTCACAAGTTCACTCCATATCTTCCAGCCCGCGTGTGTGTGAGACCTCGTGGGCTTTTGCCTTTTATCCCCTCCTATGGGGCAGGGGGGCATCCATCACAGATGCTTTGACTCATTGCACCTGCTGCCCGCAGGGGAGGTTTTGGCCTGTAGGAGAAACGCCCAAGCCAGATTACTTTTGCCTCGAAGGAAAGATCTTTATCAAAAATGGGAGCGCCTTTAATCTTTTAACCCTTGTTTTTAAGTCGATAGACAGATGGTCTATCGATCGGCCGGCTGGCAGTAAATGAACAACCAACAACAACAAAGGAGGGGGGGGGGAGGTAATTTGCTAGCGAATTCTTGCTAATCATAATAATATATATATATATATATTAATGTGTGGGTGTGTGTGTGTGTAAGTATATATGTGTGTGTGCGTTTATGTCGAAACCCATATTCTTTATTAGTTATTCAGTTATTTAATGAAAAATCGTAATAATTAAAATTCGTGATGAAATGAAAACGTATTTCAATAGAATCTTCTTCCAGAAAAAAAAAAACTAGAAACTGAATCAGTATATAAACAAACACATAAAATCAAGATGAGTGACGAGACATATAGCGTCGGCCTCCTGAGAACTTTCCCAAGATTGACTCCTGCGTCTTTAGGGAGTCTGCGACATTGCTTCAAGAATTTCCAGCTTTTGGAGAATCTCTATCTATTAACGCATGATTATACATGTACATGCATCCTTATAATTAGAAAAGGAGACGAAGAGTTACTCCAAATCTCTACCATCTGCTGTACGGGACCGACACCCCAAGCAATCCCCAAGAATTCCCGAGGACAGAAGCAGCTCCAGTGAAGACGAAAACGTCTCCAGAATCCTCACGGGTCAC
>JANJGK010000005.1:65185167-65210167 GCA_039081455.1 Macrobrachium rosenbergii | reverse complement strand
AACTCTTAACACAGCACGCCACGTTAAGAACTCTTAACACAGCACGCCACGATTAGGACTGGTAACACAGACGCCACTTTAAGAACTATTAACACAGCACGCCACGTTAAGAACCGTTAACACAGCACGCCATGTTAAGAACTGTTAACGCAGCACGCCGGGCGGAAGCCTCATAGGTATAATAAATACGGTGTCCTTTGGTTTTGCAAGGCACACACCACCCCCAAAAAAGGATGAAGGAATAGTTGTGTTATATCACAGCTACTGCAAACAAACCTCGCTGTTATTAGCATAGTCTCTTGTTTGCAGACCAGCGATTAAGCGCTCAGCCACTCTGGTGGTCCGCTCAAACTTTTTGACAAAACATTAATTAGACCTCTCTCTCCCCGCAACAGAAACGAAACATATCTCCGATAAAATTATATATTATGTATATGATTATATAAATTATATATACAGTTATATATTATATAGATAATGTATTTATTAAATATACAATTATATATTTAATGTATAATTAGATATATAATCATATATACATAAACAGTGTATATAAAATTAAATATATAATTATATATTATATATACAATTATATTTTTACTACATAATTAGATATATATTTAATCATATATATATATATATATATATATATATATATACATATATACATATATATATATATATATATATATATATATATATATATATATATATATATATATATATATATATATATATATATAATATTAACTTTCTCACATACACAATTGTTCTGTGCATTAGTAAAATTACTAAAAGGACCTCATTCAAACTGGATGGTATCTAATGGAGTTTTTATTCAAAAAGTTACAAGCTTTCTTGGACAAACAGTCCACATTATCAAGTATCTGTACAATGAGCAGATGCGTAGTCCGGCTGTATTTATATCTGTGTGCTGGGTACTTTTATTAATCCTATAATCGCCTAGCTCTTCCTGTGTGACCTCCACCCCCTCTTGACCTTGGTCTTTCTCTGATACCAAGGTCAAGAGGGGTGGAGTAGCAAGGAAACGAAGAAAAAACGTAAGAGAACGCACGGGAAAACGGTCACCTGGGAGGAGAGATCAGAGAAAGACCAAGGTCAAGAGGGGGTGGAGGTCACACAGGAAGAGCTAGGCGATTATAGGATTAAAAGTACCCAGCACACAGATATAAATACAGCCGGACTACGCGTCTGCTCATTGTACAGATACTTGATAATGTGGACTGTTTGTCCAAGAAAGCTTGTAACTTTTTGAATAAAAACTCCATTAGATACCATCCAGTTTGAATGAGGTCCTTTTAGTAATATATATATATATATATATATATATATATATATATATATATATATATATATATATATATATATATATATATATATATATATATATATATATATATATATTTGGAAACTTAATTTCTAAAGCAAGAATTTTAAGCAATTCTCATTAATCAATTTAACGGTTAAATATCAAAATTAAATCAGTAATTTTTATCGCATCACAAACAGTCTTTAACAATCAATTTCTTAGCCCTAAAAAACTTTTATTAGAAAAAACCAAGAAAAGTTGTCATGTCTACCTCAGGCATAAAACATCACCTATGTTATATCTTCATTCCTCAATAGAATTTAGCTCCTTAACACTAGTCATGTAGAAGTAGCCCTTTGAAGCAAATAGTGGGGCCTTTTAAACACATTATTCGTGATGCATTATTATTATTATTATTATTATTATTATTATTATTATTATTATTATTATTATTATAATTATTATTATTATTATTATTATTATTCAGAAGATGAACACCATTCATTTGGAACTAGCCCACAGGGTCCACTGACTTGAATTTCAAGCTTCCAAAGAACTTGGTGCTCATTAGAAAGTAACAAGGTAAAGGGAAATACAGTGAGGATATCTCACTTATTAAAAAGAAAAAAATAAATTAATAAATTAATAAATAGCTAAAAATGTATTAAAATGCGAGGAGAGTAGCATTAGGGTAATAATGCATTGCATCTTCGCTTGAACTTTTGACGTTCCACCTACAGGACATCCTCAGTAGGGAGACGGTTCCACAGTCCAACGGCGTGAGGGATAAAGGACCTCTGGAACTTTGGAGAAGTTCGACAGCGAGGCACATTCACTGCATAATGTAGATGCAGTTCTTCCCCTGAAATCTTTGTTGATCACACAAAACTTAATCTCACCCGGCTTACTGTAGGGTGCCGAACAAGAGCAAGAAATCAACTGCATCTACCGACGATCAGTTAAAACAAAGGTTTCCTGAATCATTGCAAACACCAAAATTATAACATTCAGTAGAGACAAAATTTCCTAAAAACACCAGAAACATAAAAGTTTCCCGAATCGTAACTACATCTATTTCCCGATTCGCACAACCTGTCTCTTTTCGAAATGCGGGGGTTGTCATTTCTTAAAGAGAGAGAGAGAGAGAGAGAGAGAGAGAGAGAGAGAGAGAGAGAGAGAGAGAGAGAGAGAGAGTTCAATAAACAATTCGCTTTTCCTGCAGTGACTGGGCTTGCCTTGGACAGCCGTGCTCAAACCGGTGTCTCGTAAATTCCAAAACATTTCGCCTGGAAAAAATCTTGACAATGTTCCCCATGGAGAAACAAATCCACAGTTATGTGTGTGTATACAGTATATGTATGTGTATATATATATGTGTGTATATATATATATATATATATATATATATATATATATATATATATATATATATATTTTTTTTTTTTTTTTTTTTTTTTTTTTTAAGATAAATCTGTGCAGAAAGCTTTCGGGAAACTGCTCGATTCCCCTTTGATTGAAAAGAAGAATCGAACAGTTTCCTGAAATCTTTCTGTACAGATTTATCTTTAAATATTTGACTTATCTGTGGAGATTTGTTTCTCCATTTCATGACTATTGTTACGACGAGTATTTTTTAATGCTCCCTCTATCATGATTTGCTATGCATTTAATAGGGTTCATCTTCTGAATAATAATATTAATAATAATATTAATAATAATAATAATAATAATAATAATATAATTATTATTATTATTATCTTTAAACACTTTCAGAAATGAAATAATAATGTGTTTTAAAACCCACCAACGGTGCAAAGCGAAACAAAAAACGTCCAGTAGATAATAAGGAGACCTCAACTGAGTAAAACAATGCTATATAAAGTCTCCTTTAGAGAAACAAAAACGAAAACACAAGACAACAATACTGATGATAATCCAGCCAACCTCGCGCCATTCGCAATTTTAAGGGAAAAAAAAAAAAACGAAAAAGGGAGAAAAATCCGGACTCCCGGCCGCATATTTCCCAAGTCTGGAAGAGTATAGGGATAGGGAAAATTAGGACCAATCAAAGCGCGCGGAACTGATCATGACGTCATCACAAGCCACGCCTTTTAGCGCCTCAGTCCCATATCCATTATCGCCAGTCACGGTGCCGAAGAAAAACTTCACAAATTCACAGTTTATGGCTTGTATGACTTATACAGTTTAGTGAGATATATCTAAACATATTGCAACACTAATTTAACAACAATATATTCTTCAAATAGATACACCGTGAAATATATTATCCGTTATTGGCTTCTCCTTCTTGGTAATACTGGTCAGTGCCTGTTAATTCCTGCTCCCAAAGTCGATATTTACTGCATAAATAATATTTTCATCGCGAGTTTCTAAATTATGTACTTGAAAAGGCATGTTGAATTCCATTTATAAAGAGCTGCAATAACTCATGGGATGAATAAAACAATATAATACAAGATGGTAAAAATGATGGTGTAAAATTGATGGTATATGATCTGTAAAAGCACTACAGACTACAGACAGGAGGCCAAGAACTTCGCGGCGCTTCGACTCCCATCAAGATGAATTTAATCTTGGACTTCGAAAGTGACGGCTTTAAAATGTTGACATTAAATATGAACAAGACTGTGTAAAACTTAGAACCAATGTCAAGTGCAGAGAAGAATTCAAGCAGTGGAAAGAAACTTTTTGTGAAAAAAAATAAGCAGTTTTAATTCTTATAAATTGTACCCAGTTGGCGGCGAAAGAAAATGTTGCAAATGCTAAGTCGCATGGCAGTGGTCACTGAGCTAGAGGGCAACTGAAGTAAGTTGCTGCTAAAATGTTGACAGGATGTAGTGTTATATGTTGGACTGTGCAATATACTTTTTTTCTCATCCCTAAAGTACTTCTTGTAAGTTAAAAATATATAAAAGAACAAACTCTGAACATTTACCGATATATTATTTCAATGCAGTTTGTTTTATTTGGCTTTCATTATTGTATAAATTTAAGTCTCAGCTCAGTATTTAGTCCATTTTAGCCCCCAAGGATGTACAGTACTGTGTTATATATATATATATATATATATATATATATATATATATATATATATATATATATATATATATATATATATATATATATATATGGAGATAAATGAGAACTCAGTCCTGGAACATGAGTTTATTCCAACGTTTCGACTGCCGAGGTCTCCTTCAGGGAACTGACTAAGTACAGGTTATAGCAAGTATATATACAAAATCATATTCCCCAGGGCAGCAAATGTCGGGTAGGGTAAGGAGATTAAAACATTAGCGCAGCCCTCGGGAATATGATTTTGTATATATACTTGCTACAGCCTATACTTTGTCAGGTCCCTGAAGAAGACCTCTGCGGTCGAAACGTTGGAATAAACTCATGTTCCAGTACTGAGTTCTCATCTATCTCATTATAACCACACCTGTCAAAAATGAACTCTCATCATATATATATATATATATATATATATATATATATATATATATATATATATGTGTGTGTGTGTGTGTGTGTGTGTGTGTGTGCGTGTGCGTGTGTGTTTGTATAGGGATTTTGCTTGTCTTAACGTTTGCCACTAGCCCAATCGAGCATGGAACGTTTTTCAGGCGTTACTGCCTGTTGTTTCAGGCTATAAAAAGGTATTATGTACAGTACTAAAATAATAACTGCCTTATGCTTAAATGAAATGTGGAGGATACAGTTTTGACGACAAATTTATGCACTTAATTTAAGGCATACATTTGGCTATTGAGTGTGAGCTTGAATGAAAACAGTGGATACTCATTTACTACCGTTATCCCTGGCTTCAATTAATACATGTTGAATATTTGTATAAAATTTTCTGCTGAAAGAGAGTTTGGAAAAAAGTGTCATCTATATTTATTTTAAAGCATATTGCAGTTCTAATAAGTTTATGCATCAATTCTGCTCTAGTTTAGCTTAGTAAAAAGTCTACTGTAAATCCATGAATAGGCATTCTGTACTCCTATAATTGCTAAAAATATTAAATTCTAATGAAACAGTCATTTTAATTATTTGTACACAATGAATGACAAGCATGAAGTGTTTGCTAAAAAATATGAAATATAAATTAAATAATCAGTGCTTTCTTTGTACACAATGAATTTTAAGCAAAAATCACGTAAGGGCTTGCTAAAAATATTCAATACTATATTATATTATCACTTTTTGTTTATCTGTACACAATTAAAAATCAAAAGCAAAAAATATTCAATGAAAAACTTTTTATATATTTGTACACAATGAATTACAAGTACCAATCAGGTAAGGACATCACGAAGGTTATCAAAACGAAATCCACTTAAAAAGGCAATTTTTTACTACAGCTTATCAAGTACACCTTGAAAAGCAACCTTATTCAGATTAGCTACTTATAGGGTGAGTTTGTCAAGTAACTAACAATATTTGGTTACAGTAGGCTAACTTAGATCACCAAAACAACAATACTGTAGGTTTCCTCAAGGGCACATTAGCTCTTGAAATAATTTAATGAATGAAGCTGATACGGTGTCCCTGTAAATAGTAGGGACTATATCAGTCTGATTCCTGTTCATAACCTAGTAATGTCCAGTATATTGCTTTTATACAATGCACAGTAATGTTCATTACTACGAAATAGCATAGCCTATGTCCATAGAAAGCCGTAGCGTAAGCCTACCCCCTCTCTCTATTTCCCCCTACAAACAAGTCAGATACCATCATTTTTACCATCTTGTATATTTTTTTATCCATCCCATGAGTTATCACACTCATCATAAATGGAATTAAACATGCATTTTCATGTATGTAATTTAGAAACTCACGATGAAAATATTATTTATGCAGTAAATATCGATTTTGCGACCTGGAATTAACAGGCACTGACCATTATTACCAAGAAGGGGAAGCCAATGACGCATAATACATTTCACGGTGTATCTCATTTGAAGAATATATTGTTGTTAAATTAGTGTTGCATTGTGTTTAGATATATCTGACTAAAATGTATAAGTCATACAAGCCATAAACTGTGAAATTGGAAAGCTTTTCTTCGGCATCGTGACTGGCGGTAATGGATATGGGACTGAGGAGCTAAAAGGCGTGGCTTTTGACGTCATGATCAGCTCCTCGCGCTTTGATTGGTCCTAATTTTCCCTACCCCTGTACTCTTCCAGACTTGGGAAATATGCCTCCCGGCCAAGAGCCATCCGTACGAGGAACGCAGGGCAAAGAAGTAAAGCTTTAAATCTCTTCACTCGCGGCGGGATTCATGGGCGGTTGAGGACGATTTGTGGCTGGGGGTGGGGAAGGGGGGGAGGGGGTGGCCGTGGAGGAAGAAGAGGAGGAGGAGTGGATGGAGGAGGAATAACAAGAGGTGCTTCCACCGGGTGCCCTGATTTCCTGCCCACCCTCACCCCAATCCCCCAAAACAAGTCTGCAGCCATCCCACCATCCCCAGCCCAGACTATACTGCTCTCCCCCTACACCCATTCCACACCAACCCACATAACGAAGTCGAGGCTATTGTCCCTAAAACTGGGATGGGCAGAGAAGCATCAATGACGTAATGACCGGATTCTCGATGTTCAAAAGAATGAATGACGCCGTTGCCAGACCTCCTATGCATTTTACGACCCGAGAGATAGACGACGATGACCCTTCCGCTCGCCGAGAATAAACGCCCGAGTCCCTTGCGACCGGGAGATGGGAGTCAATGAGGTTTCAATGGACGACTGGGCGCATGGATGCATCGAGGATCGGCAGGGCGAGAGGCGTCCATTCTAGAAAACCTGCCGCCGTCGTACCTGGAGAGGTGATGAAGACCGCCAGGTGCATGACCTCACGAAATGCGGAGAATCTCGACGAATCTCTTACACCTCGCTCTTTTATGACCATCCTCATTATCCACCTTTTTATACAACAAACTACAAGCGGCTGGAAGAAGAAAGTTCATCATTAACATAGCGCGCATGATGAAAAGTCATGCGCCGTATATATCGAATGCAGCTTACAGACCCGAACAACAAACAAAAACAATAACCACCAAGTAGGCAACAGCGGAGCCGGTCCCTATGAATGAAGAGGTGTGGCCCCATCAGCTGCTGCTGCTGCTGCTGCTGCTGCTGCTGCTGCAACGAGCACCGTCTGTCTGTCTGTCTACCCATCCCATGCACTAGGACGAATGCCTTTTGCCATAAAGCCTCGTCTGCAGCTCTTGTTTTGGCAAGAGCTAATTGGGCTACACGGGAGTTCAACGAGAACCCTCAGGCACTGAGCTAACAGCTCCCGCTTGATGAAGGGCGGCTAAACGAAGTTACAACCACCCACGCGAAAATATTATAGAAGAGCGGGGGAGTCAGTCGAAACTTGTTTGCAACGATTCGCTGTGGTTCGGTGCACCTGTACTGTAGTTGCAGCAGCCTGTTGCAATTATAACGCGAAGAAGGACTACGAAGGGGAAAAAGTAAGTTTTCCCTTTTA
Organism: Macrobrachium rosenbergii; assembly: GCA_039081455.1. Classification (NCBI taxonomy): domain Eukaryota; kingdom Metazoa; phylum Arthropoda; class Malacostraca; order Decapoda; family Palaemonidae; genus Macrobrachium; species Macrobrachium rosenbergii. The sequence continues at coordinate 65,202,315 of JANJGK010000005.1, read as the reverse complement.
CGTCTCTGTTCAGAATCTACTGCAGTCATCAACTGCTTGTTTTGCCTGTACAACGATACTTTATGGTTAAACGAAGTCTACACGAGTATCAGAATATAAAAGAACAAATCACATTCCAATGATATTCGTTGGCAAATCACATTAGTTAATGAATTACTGCTTCCAACCGTGAATGGCTGACAAGTTATCTCAGACACTTTATAAATTTCAATGTCAAAGAAGTGTTTCGACAGTCCTTTAACACCTTCTACTGTAGTGGTTAACTTCATGGTTAAATAAAAACATGCGAAGGGAACGCACATCAACTTTTCATTACCAAAACTTATTACAAAGCGAGTTTCCATAAAACATTCACGAAACATGTTTCGAATATTTACTTTTAATAACAGGCCCCCTTCCCCCTTTTCCTGTGTTCAGTAAAGATGAAGGTTTCAAGACATAAATTTAACACCGATGAGATTAATTCCGTCATGTTACACTGGTTTAATATATAATATATAATATATATATATATATATATATATATATATATATATATATATATATATATATATATATATATATATATATGTGTGTGTGTGTGTGTGTGTGTGTGTGTGTGTGTGTGTGTGTGTGTGTAACTATAATGTGTGTACACACATACATTTAACCTCCTGAGACTTCCATGCCTTTTGAAGTATTTTATTATAATTCTAATACCGTTTGCTTTTATAATGGACATCCTGGTCTATGGTAGCTTCGTGGAAATTCCATGCTTTGTTATTCTGTTCCACCAGACAACAACACCAACACAAATTATTTACCCGGGAATAAACGTTCTCCAGATTTCGTACCAACTTAAGAAATAACTTGAGGGAGTTGTAGTATCGGGGTCCAATATAATCTCCTCTTAGGTCACCAGCGGTCAACGGCAGAACAGGCAATGCACATTAAGCTTCATTTCCCTACTCTGACCCCTAAGAAAATACCAATTAATATCCACTTTACAAAGACTGTTGCTGATAATGAAAAACAAAATCCTTTATCAAAATTCTTCAAAGGTCAGTATCACATCCATTACTTAATATTACCAATTTGGCGAGTGAAGTGTTCGTACCGATATTTGTTTTATAATAATAATAATAATAATAATAATAATAATAATAATAATAATAATAATAATAATAATAATAATAATAATAATAATAATAATAAAATATCAATTACTATCCATTTTGCACCGACTGTTGCTGGTAATGAAAAAATATAAATCCTTAATCAAAATTCTTCAAAGGTCAGTATCACATCCATTGCTTAATATTTCCAATTTGGCGAGTGGAGTGTTTGTACCAATATTTGTTTTATAATAATAATAATATTAATAATAATAATATTAATAATAATAATAATAATAATAATAATAATAATAATAATAATATCCTTTATTTCAGCTCAGGGCCATATACATGGAGTATACAAATACAACACACACAATCTAGATTCTAGATACATGGGATAACATGATAAAAATAATGACAGACAATCCACACAGTTCCTAAAGAAGTAGAAAAAAAATAGTAATCATAATAATTGCTACATCACATTCTGATTCTGGCACAAGATTTTATAACCAATGTTGTCACAAAGACCCTATACGTCGTCCCAAAGCCTATTGATTTATTGGCAATTGTTATCAATTTCAGATATATATTTTTTTTCTTTCTTGTTCTTTCGCCGTCTTCCCACAAAAGCATTCTATTCTGTGGAAACCTGACAGGCAATTTCAAGGCAGGTCCTTAAAAATCAATGCACATTATGAGCAATGCAAATTATGAAATTGCTGTTATCTGACGTGGAAATCAAATTGCTCTATATCTGCTTGACCAAACGAAATAAAAAAAATTTAAGTCGCTACGTTTAGAAATTACCAGTTCATAACAATTTAGAAAATTCATATTTTCGCTCGATCAGAAGATGGCTATGGGTAAACATGAAACGGCAATTTCAAACAGCTTTTTCCCTCTTGACGTATCTATGAAGTCAACTAGTACAGGCAAATGAAACAAGTAAATATTGCGCTGAAGTTTCTTCGGCGCAATCGAGTTTTCTGTACAGACGCTACAGCGTGTAATCAAGGCCACCCAAAACAGATCTGTCTTTCGGTGGTCTCGGTACAATGCTGCATGAGCCGCGGCCCATGAAGCTTTCAGCCACGGATAGGCGGTGGCCTGTCCTATAGCGTTGCCAGACGCACGGTCCCGGCTAACCTTAACCTTAAATAAAATATTAACTACTGAGGTTAGAGGGCTGCAATTTGGTATGTTTGATGATTGGAGGGTGGATGATCAACATAGCAATTTGCAGCCCTCTAGCCCCAGTAGTTTTGAAGATATGAGGGCAGACAGAAAAAAGTGCGGACAGAAAAAGTGCGGACGGACAGACAAACAACAGCCATCTCAACAGTTTTCTCTGACAGAGAACTAAAGCCACGCTACCGAGACGAGAGAGTCATTTCATTCATAATTACGAGATTAAAAGACGAAGAATCGCGCTCGTCATTTCCTGACCAGAGCATATTCAATTTTAGCCAACGACCGGATCAAAGACCACCAGAAAACCTGCGCATTATTCCATCCAAATTATTTGATGGCGTTTAAAATGAACGATCAAGAGATCTAATTAGTCTTCCAGAGGCACACCGCGAAAAAACTGAGTCACGGGTCTTTCGGAAGGCTCCAGGAATATCAATAGCCAAAGATTTCTGAGCTCCTCAACTTCCATTATGAGAAATAAATGTGAAGACTTTGGCTCCTTTACATAGTTTTTAATAATGGCTAGTGAAGGGGGTGGTGGTAGGCTGCTTGATAAGATGTTGAACGGAAGAGGCTTGACAAGGACCTGTGGGTTCTGCCCAACCAGCGAAGAAGATAGGAAAAGGCAGCCTTTCAAATTCTCAAAAAAAAAAAAAAAAAAACGCGCCGAAGTTTCTTCGCCGCAGTCGAGTTTTCTGTATAACGTATAATGCTGTATGAGCCGCGGCACATGAAACTTTCAGCCTCGGCGCGGTGGTGACCTGTCTTGTTGGCACCTAACTTAAACTTTGAATAAAATCGAAATTACTGAGGCTAGAGGGCTGCAATTTGGTATGTTTGATGATTGGAGGGTGGATGATCAACATACCAATTTGCAGCCCTCTAGCCTTAGTAGTTTTTAAGATCTGAGGGCGGACAGACAAATAGCCATCCCAATAGTTTTCTTTTACAAAAGAAAAAACTAAAAGCACACGACGGATGGTCATCCGAGACTCTTCCTTCGTTATTGCACTTATAATACGAGAAACCCCCTATAAAGATTCACTTTCTCATGAGTAAAAGTAGGGAAAAATCCCTATGCTAGCACTCCTTAATGACGAAAACCACGCCATGGCTATTCCTCAATGCCAAGCTTCAAAATAACTTATGCATTTTAAAACCTACTTTAATATATATATATATATATATATATATATATATATATATATATATATATATATATATATATATATATATATATATATAAGTAAACAGTGGATCATTCGAAAATGTCCCTGCCTTAGTAAAAAGAAAAAACCTAAAATCCCCAATTTCTTTAGAAGAGAGGCAAGGAGAAATTACCAAGCTTTCCACTCTTCAGTGAAGAAAATAACATTACATTCTTCACTTCCAAGTTTGAAATTGATTTTAGTGCCACTTTCAAGCGCAATCCTGCTACTTCGTAATTTTGCAATTCATCCCTTTTTTTTACATTAAACGCATAATATTACTATTTTCTAGTAGCGATTAGGCGATGATGATGATGATGATGATGATGATGATGATGATGATGCTGTTTAAATATATTCTTTTCTGGGAATATATTTTGCAAAACGCGAATCAAGTCTGCAGAATGTTGCTTAAAATAACTCCATAATAAATTTTAAATAGCATTCCTTTGACTTTACTGCCTTGTTTCTCCCCTCAAAGCGCTCCATTCTTAATAAAACTCAATTAGTCTGCTTCGTACACAACTTAAAAACAGTCAATTTAGTCTGCTTCGTACACATCTTAATAAAAGTCAATTTAGTCTGCTTTATACACATCTCCTTAATAAAACTCAATTCGTCTGCTTCGTACACATATTAATAAAAGTCAATTAGTCTGCTTCGTACACATCTCTTTAATAACAGTCAATTTAGTCTGCTTCGTACACATATTAATAACAGTCAAATTAGTCTGCTTCGTACACATCTCCTTAATAAAACTCAATTCGTCTGCTTCGTACACATCACCTTAATAAAACGCAATTAGTCTGCTTCGTACACATCTCTTTAATAACAGTCAATTTACTCTGCTTCGTACACATATTAATAAAAGTCAATTTAGTCTGCTTCGTCCACATCTCCTTAATAAATTCAATTAGTCTGCTTCGTCCACATCTCCTTAATAAATTCAATTAGTCTGCTTCGTACACATCTCCTTAATAAAACGCAATTAGTCTGCTTCGTACACATCTTAATAAAATTCAATTAGTCTGCTTCGTACACATCTCCTTAATAAAACGCAATTACTCTGCTTCGTACACATCTTAATAAAATTCAATTAGTCTGCTTCATACACATCTCCTTAGTAAAACGTAATTAGTCTGCTTCGTACACATCTTAATAAAATTCAATTAGTCTGCTTCATACACATCTCCTTAGTAAAACGCAATTAGTCTGCTTCGTACACATCTTAATAAAATTCAATTAGTCTGCTTCATACACATCTCCTTAGTAAAACGCAATTAGTCTGCTTCATACACATCTCCTTAGTAAAACGTAATTAGTCTGCTTCGTACACATCTTAATAAAATTCAATTAGTCTGCTTCGTACACATCTCCTTAATAAAACGCAATTAGTCTGCTTCGTACACATCTTAATAAAATTCAATTAGTCCGCTTCATACACATCTCCTTAGTAAAACGCAATTAGTCTGCTTCGTACACATCTTAATAAAATTCAATTAGTCTGCTTCATACACATCTCCTTAGTAAAACGCAATTAGTCTGCTTCGTACACATCTTAATAAAATTCAATTAGTCTGCTTCATACACATCTCCTTAGTAAAACACAATTAGTCTGCTTCATACACATCTCCTTAGTAAAACGCAATTAGTCTGCTTCGTACACATCTTAATAAAATTCAATTAGTCTGCTTCGTACACATCTCCTTAATAAAACGCAATTAGTCTGCTTCGTACACATCTTAATAAAATTCAATTAGTCTGCTTCATACACATCTCCTTAGTAAAACGCAATTAGTCTGCTTCGTACACATCTTAATAAAATTCAATTAGTCTGCTTCATAACATCTCCTTAGTAAAACGCAATTAGTCTGCTTCGTACACATCTTAATAAAATTCAATTAGTCTGCTTCGTACACATCTCCTTAATAAAACGCAATTAGTCTGCTTCGTACACATCTTAATAAAATTCAATTAGTCTGCTTCATACACATCTCCTTAGTAAAACGCAATTAGTCTGCTTCGTACACATCTTAATAAAATTCAATTAGTCTGCTTCATACACATCTCCTTAGTAAAACGCAATTAGTCTGCTTCGTACACATCTTAATAAAATTCAATTAGTCTGCTTCATACACATCTCCTTAGTAAAATGCAATTAGTCTGCTTCGTACACATCTTAATAAAATTCAATTAGTCTGCTTCATACACATCTCCTTAGTAAAACGCAATTAGTCTGCTTCGTACACATCTTAATAAAATTCAATTAGTCTGCTTCATACACATCTCCTTAGTAAAAGCAATTAGTCTGCTTCATACACATCTCCTTAATAAAACCCAATTAGTCTGCTTCGTACACATCTCCTTAGTAAAACGCAATTAGTCTGCTTCGTACACATCTTAATAAAATTCAATTAGTCTGCTTCATACACATCTCCTTAGTAAAACGCAATTAGTCTGCTTCGTACACATCTTAATAAAATTCAATTAGTCTGCTTCATACACATCTCCTTAGTAAAAACGCAATTAGTCTGCTTCATACACATCTCCTTAGTAAAACGCAATTAGTCTGCTTCGTACACATCTTAATAAAATTCAATTAGTCTGCTTCATACATATCTCCTTAGTAAAACGCAATTAGTCTGCTTTGTACACATCTTAATAAAATTCAATTAGTCTGCTTCATACACATCTCCTTAGTAAAACGCAATTAGTCTGCTTCATACACATCTCCTTAGTAAAACGCAATTAGTCTGCTTCGTACACATCTTAATAAAATTCAATTAGTCTGCTTCGTACACATCTCCTTAATAAAACGCAATTAGTCTGCTTCGTACACATCTTAATAAAATTCAATTAGTCTGCTTCATACACATCTCCTTAGTAAAACGCAATTAGTCTGCTTCGTACACATTTTAATAAAATTCAATTAGTCTGCTTCGTACACATCTCCTTAATAAAACGCAATTAGTCTGCTTCGTACACATCTTAATAAAATTCAATTAGTCTGCTTCATACACATCTCCTTAGTAAAACGCAATTAGTCTGCTTCGTACATATCTTAATAAAATTCAATCAGTCTGCTTCATACACATCTCCTTAGTAAAACGCAATTAGTCTGCTTCGTACACATCTTAATAAAATTCAATTAGTCTGCTTCATACACATCTCCTTAGTAAAACGCAATTAGTCTGCTTCATACACATCTCCTTAGTAAAACGCAATTAGTCTGCTTCGTACACATCTTAATAAAATTCAATTAGTCTGCTTCGTAAACATCTCCTTAATAAAACGCAATTAGTCTGCTTTGTACACATCTTAATAAAATTCAATTAGTCTGCTTCATACACATCTCCTTAGTAAAACGCAATTAGTCAGCTTCGTACACATCTTAATAAAATTCAATTAGTCTGCTTCATACACATCTCCTTAGTAAAACGCAATTAGTCTGCTTCGTACACATCTTAATAAAATTCAATTAGTCTGCTTCATACACATCTCCTTAGTAAAACGCAATTAGTCAGCTTCGTACACATCTTAATAAAATTCAATTAGTCTGCTTCATACACATCTCCTTAGTAAAACGCAATTAGTCAGCTTCGTACACATCTTAATAAAATTCAATTAGTCTGCTTCATACACATCGCCTTAGTAAAACGCAATTAGTCTGCTTCGTACACATCTTAATAAAATTCAATTAGTCTGCTTCGTAAACATCTCCTTAATAAAACGTAATTAGTCTGCTTCGTACACATCTTAATAAAATTCAATTAGTCTGCTTCATACACATCTCCTTAGTAAAACGCAATTAGTCTGCTTCGTACACATCTTAATAAAATTCAATTAGTCTGCTTCGTAAACATCTCCTTAATAAAACGTAATTAGTCTGCTTCGTACACATCTTAATAAAATTCAATTAGTCTGCTTCATACACATCTCCTTAGTAAAACGCAATTAGTCAGCTTCGTACACATCTTAATAAAATTCAATTAGTCTGCTTCATACACATCTCCTTAGTAAAACGCAATTAGTCTGCTTCGTACACATCTTAATAAAATTCAATTAGTCTGCTTCATACACATCTCCTTAGTAAAACGCAATTAGTCAGCTTCGTACACATCTTAATAAAATTCAATTAGTCTGCTTCATACACATCTCCTTAGTAAAACGCAATTAGTCAGCTTCGTACACATCTTAATAAAATTCAATTAGTCTGCTTCATACACATCGCCTTAGTAAAACGCAATTAGTCTGCTTCGTACACATCTTAATAAAATTCAATTAGTCTGCTTCATACACATCTCCTTAGTAAAACGCAATTAGTCTGCTTCGTACACATCTTAATAAAATTCAATTAGTCTGCTTCATACACATCTCCTTAATAAAACGCAATTAGTCTGCTTCGTACACATCTTAATAAAATTCAATTAGTCTGCTTCGTACACATCTCCTTAATAAAACGCAATTAGTCTGCTTCGTACACATCTTAATAAAATTCAATTAGTCTGCTTCATACACATCTCCTTAGTAAAACGCAATTAGTCTGCTTCATACACATCTCCTTAGTAAAATGCAATTAGTCTGCTTCGTACACATCTTAATAAAATTCAATTAGTCTGCTTCATACACATCTCCTTAGTAAAACGCAATTAGTCTGCTTCGTACACATCTTAATAAAATTCAATTAGTCTGCTTCATACACATCGCCTTAGTAAAACGCAATTAGTCTGCTTCGTACACATCTTAATAAAATTCAATTAGTCTGCTTCATACACATCTCCTTAGTAAAACGCAATTAGTCTGCTTCGTACACATCTTAATAAAATTCAATTAGTCTGCTTCATACACATCTCCTTAGTAAAACGCAATTAGTCAGCTTCGTACACATCTTAATAAAATTCAATTAGTCTGCTTCATACACATCTCCTTAGTAAAATGCAATTAGTCTGCTTCGTACACATCTTAATAAAATTCAATTAGTCTGCTTCGTAAACATCTCCTTAATAAAACGCAATTAGTCTGCTTTGTACACATCTTAATAAAATTCAATTAGTCTGCTTCATACACATCTCCTTAGTAAAACGCAATTAGTCAGCTTCGTACACATCTTAATAAAATTCAATTAGTCTGCTTCATACACATCTCCTTAGTAAAATGCAATTAGTCTGCTTCGTACACATCTTAATAAAATTCAATTAGTCTGCTTCATACACATCTCCTTAGTAAAACGCAATTAGTCAGCTTCGTACACATCTTAATAAAATTCAATTAGTCTGCTTCATACACATCTCCTTAGTAAAATGCAATTAGTCTGCTTCGTACACATCTTAATAAAATTCAATTAGTCTGCTTCATACACATCTCCTTAGTAAAACGCAATTAGTCTGCTTCGTACACATCTTAATAAAATTCAATTAGTCTGCTTCGTAAACATCTCCTTAATAAAACGTAATTAGTCTGCTTCGTACACATCTTAATAAAATTCAATTAGTCTGCTTCATACACATCTCCTTAGTAAAACGCAATTAGTCTGCTTCGTACACATCTTAATAAAATTCAATTAGTCTGCTTCGTAAACATCTCCTTAATAAAACGTAATTAGTCTGCTTCGTACACATCTTAATAAAATTCAATTAGTCTGCTTCATACACATCTCCTTAGTAAAACGCAATTAGTCAGCTTCGTACACATCTTAATAAAATTCAATTAGTCTGCTTCATACACATCTCCTTAGTAAAACGCAATTAGTCTGCTTCGTACACATCTTAATAAAATTCAATTAGTCTGCTTCATACACATCTCCTTAGTAAAACGCAATTAGTCAGCTTCGTACACATCTTAATAAAATTCAATTAGTCTGCTTCATACACATCTCCTTAGTAAAACGCAATTAGTCTGCTTCGTACACATCTTAATAAAATTCAATTAGTCTGCTTCATACACATCTCCTTAGTAAAACGCAATTAGTCTGCTTCGTACACATCTTAATAAAATTCAATTAGTCTGCTTCATACACATCTCCTTAGTAAAACGCAATTAGTCAGCTTCGTACACATCTTAATAAAATTCAATTAGTCTGCTTCATACACATCTCCTTAGTAAAACGCAATTAGTCTGCTTCGTACACTTCTTAATAAAATTCAATTAGTCTGCTTCATACACATCTCCTTAGTAAAACGCAATTAGTCAGCTTCGTACACATCTTAATAAAATTCAATTAGTCTGCTTCATACACATCTCCTTAGTAAAACGCAATTAGTCAGCTTCGTACACATCTTAATAAAATTCAATTAGTCTGCTTCATACACATCGCCTTAGTAAAACGCAATTAGTCTGCTTCGTACACATTTTAATAAAATTCAATTAGTCTGCTTCATACACATCTCCTTAGTAAAACGCAATTAGTCTGCTTCGTACACATCTTAATAAAATTCAATTAGTCTGCTTCATACACATCTCCTTAGTAAAACGCAATTAGTCTGCTTCGTACACATCTTAATAAAATTCAATTAGTCTGCTTCATACACATCTCCTTAGTAAAACGCAATTAGTCTGCTTCGTACACATTTTAATAAAATTCAATTAGTCTGCTTCATACACATCTCCTTAGTAAAACGCAATTAGTCAGCTTCGTACACATCTTAATAAAATTCAATTAGTCTGCTTCATACACATCTCCTTAGTAAAACGCAATTAGTCTGCTTCGTACACATCTTAATAAAATTCAATTAGTCTGCTTCATACACATCGCCTTAGTAAAACGCAATTAGTCTGCTTCGTACACATCTTAATAAAATTCAATTAGTCTGCTTCATACACATCTCCTTAGTAAAACGCAATTAGTCTGCTTCGTACACATCTTAATAAAATTCAATTAGTCTGCTTCATACACATCGCCTTAGTAAAACGCAATTAGTCTGCTTCGTACACATCTTAATAAAATTCAATTAGTCTGCTTCATACACATCTCCTTAGTAAAACGCAATTAGTCTGCTTCGTACACATCTTAATAAAATTCAATTAGTCTGCTTCATACACATCTCCTTAGTAAAACGCAATTAGTCTGCTTCGTACACATCTTAATAAAATTCAATTAGTCTGCTTCATACACATCTCCTTAGTAAAACGCAATTAGTCAGCTTCGTACACATCTTAATAAAATTCAATTAGTCTGCTTCATACACATCGCCTTAGTAAAACGCAATTAGTCAGCTTCGTACACATCTTAATAAAATTCAATTAGTCTGCTTCATACACATCTCCTTAGTAAAACGTAATTAGTCTGCTTCGTACACATCTTAATAAAATTCAATTAGTCTGCTTCATACACATCTCCTTAGTAAAACGCAATTAGTCTGCTTCGTACACATCTTAATAAAATTCAATTAGTCTGCTTCGTAAACATCTCCTTAATAAAACGTAATTAGTCTGCTTCGTACACATCTTAATAAAATTCAATTAGTCTGCTTCATACACATCTCCTTAGTAAAACGCAATTAGTCAGCTTCGTACACATCTTAATAAAATTCAATTAGTCTGCTTCATACACATCTCCTTAGTAAAACGCAATTAGTCTGCTTCGTACACATCTTAATAAAATTCAATTAGTCTGCTTCATACACATCTCCTTAGTAAAACGCAATTAGTCTGCTTCGTACACATCTTAATAAAATTCAATTAGTCTGCTTCATACACATCTCCTTAGTAAAACGCAATTAGTCTGCTTCGTACACATCTTAATAAAATTCAATTAGTCTGCTTCATACACATCTCCTTAGTAAAACGCAATTAGTCTGCTTCGTACACATCTTAATAAAATTCAATTAGTCTGCTTCATACACATCGCCTTAGTAAAACGCAATTAGTCTGCTTCGTACACATCTTAATAAAATTCAATTAGTCTGCTTCGTACACATCTCCTTAATAAAACGCAATTAGTCTGCTTCGTACACATCTTAATAAAATTCAATTAGTCTGCTTCATACACATCTCCTTAGTAAAACGCAATTAGTCTGCTTCGTACACATCTTAATAAAATTCAATTAGTCTGCTTCATACACATCTCCTTAGTAAAACGCAATTAGTCTGCTTCGTACACATCTTAATAAAATTCAATTAGTCTGCTTCATACACATCTCCTTAGTAAAACGCAATTAGTCTGCTTCGTACACATCTTAATAAAATTCAATTAGTCTGCTTCATACACATCTCCTTAGTAAAACGCAATTAGTCTGCTTCGTACACATCTTAATAAAATTCAATTAGTCTGCTTCATACACATCGCCTTAGTAAAACGCAATTAGTCTGCTTCGTACACATCTTAATAAAATTCAATTAGTCTGCTTCATACACATCTCCTTAGTAAAACGCAATTAGTCTGCTTCGTACACATCTTAATAAAATTCAATTAGTCTGCTTCATACACATCTCCTTAGTAAAACGCAATTAGTCTGCTTCGTACACATCTTAATAAAATTCAATTAGTCTGCTTCGTACACATCTCCTTAATAAAACGCAATTAGTCTGCTTCGTACACATCTTAATAAAATTCAATTAGTCTGCTTCGTACACATCTCCTTAGTAAAACGCAATTAGTCTGCTTCGTAAATGCCTGTATAATATAAAGCAATTAGTCAGTAGTCACTGATATCAGAAGGTCAGTAGAGGTCCTGCCGTTGAAGCGAAAGGACAGACTCAGGCAACGATGAAGCAGATGCAAGTTCAGTGATTAAGGCTCAATGTGAGTAGGTGACGACTTCCTGACATTCACAATGCAAACGGTCATTAGCCTAATAGCAGGTGGAATATATGAGGGAGACTTGCAATACTTTATAAGGCATAATGAATGAACGCCGAAGGAAAATCTGATTGCAACTTGATAGGTTCCGTTCGTTAAAGTTCATATTTACACTGTCTTCCTTCTTCAAAGAACTAAATCATTGTCAATTTGTTTAATAAACAAACAATCAGAATATGGCATCTTAACATATCGAGTTTGAATGTAACCCCAAACAAACTATCAAATAAACTGAATAAAATGAGTTTCCGACAATTCTAAAGTTTCCAATTCTGAAATTTTTCATATAAGTGACACATATCCTTTTAAAAATATAAAACGAAAAAAATCAACAATAAACAACCGAATGATTCCATTTCGCTCCGTCATGTACCAAAACGTCCCAAGAATCCCGAGAGATTAACGGGAACCATTACTAGGCTTGAAGCCACTCGGCCATTAAGCCTATTTCGCTTTCATGAAGGCCCTTTAAGGCGTTCTTCATCTCGAATGAGGGGTCGCTGTAAAGTGCGTGGCACTGCTGTGAAGGTCGTTCGCGGGCTTCAGAGAGTTGCTGTTTAACAGCAGCAGCACTTATGTGGGCGTTGTCTCGTGGAGATTTGGACGTTGCAAATGGAAGGTTCCAAAGTGTGGTTATTCATTTACCGGTTCTCGGTATTACAACTATTCATACACGAAGATGCAATGATACTCATACTAACAATACTAAACTCATACTGTAACAGTAATGGACACATAACAAAACCAGTGTACACTTTTTAATCTTTCACATTTGTATACGTGGCCTTGCTTATTCCGCGTACGGTTGTTTCAGCAAGCATTTTTTGTGAATGAGGGCAAGCACTTTTTGTGAATGAGGGCAAGCATTTTTGTGAATGACAGCAAGCATTTTTTGTGAATGAGGGCAAGCTTTTTTGTAAATGATGGCAAGCAGTTTTGTGAATGAGGGCAAGCCTTTTTTGTGAATGAGGGCAAGCATTTTTGTGAACGAGGGCAAGCATTTTTGTGAATGAGGGCAAGCATTTTTGTGAATGAGTGCAAGCATTTTTTGTGAATGAGGGCAAGCATTTTTGTGAATGAGGGCAAGCATTTTTTTGTGAATGACGGAAAGCATTTTTGTGAATGAGGCAAGCATTTTTTGTGAATGAGGGCAAGCTTTTTTGTGAATGAGGGCAAGCATTTTTGTAAATGAGGGCAAGCATTTTTGTGAATGATGGCAAGCATTTTTGTGAATGGGGGCAAGCATTTTTTGTGAATGATGGCAAGCATTTTTGTGAATGGGGGCAAGCATTTTTTGTGAATGATGGCAAGCATTTTTGTGAATGACAGCAAGCATTTTTTGTGAATGAGGGCAAGCATTTTTGTGAATGATGGCAAGCATTTTTGTGAATGAGGGCAAGCATTTTTGTAAATGAGGGCAAGCATTTTTGTGAATGACAGCAAGCATTTTTTGTGAATGAGGGCAAGCATTTTTGTGAATGATGGCAAGCATTTTTGTGAATGGGGGCAAGCATTTTTGTGAATGAGAGCAAGCATTTTATGTGAATGAGGACAAGCATTTTTGTGAATGAGGGCAAGCATTTTTGTGAATGAGGGCAAGCATTTTTTGTGAATGAGGGCAAGCATTTTTGTGGATGAGGGCAAGCATTTTTTGTGAATGAGGGCAAGCATTTTTGTGGATGAGGGCAAGCATTTTTGTGAACGAAGGCAAGCATTTTTGTGGATGAGGGCAAGCATTTTTGTGGATGAGGGCAAGCATTTTTTGTGAATGAGGGCAAGCATTTTTGTGGATGAGGGCGAGCATTTTTGTGAATGAGGGCAAGCATTTTTTGTGAATGAGGGCAAGCATTTTTGTGGATGAGGGCGAGCATTTTTGTGGATGAGGGCAAGCATTTTTTGTGAATGAGGGCAAGCATTTTTAAAAAGTGGATGAGGGCAAGCATTTTTTGTGAATGAGGGCAAGCATTTTTAAAAAGTGGATGAGGGCAAGCATTTTTGTGGATCAGGGCAAGTATTTTTGTGAATGAGGGCAAGTATTTTTTGTGAATGAGGGCAAGCATTTTTTTGTGAATGAGGGCAAGCATTTATGTGAATGAGGGCAAGCATTTTTTGTGAATGAGGGCAAGCATTTATGTGAATGACGGCAAGCATTTTTTGTGAATGAGGGCAAGCATTTTTTGTGACTGAGGGCAAGCATTTTTGTGGATGAGGGCAAGCATTTTTTGTGACTGAGGGCAAGCATTTATGTGAATGACGGCAAGCATTTTTTGTGAATGAGGGCAAGAATTTTTTGTGAATGAGGGCAAGTATTTTTGTGAATGAGGGCAAGCATTTTTTTGAATAAGGGCAAGCATTTTTTCGTGAATTTGGGCAAGCATTTTTTTATGAATGAGGGCAAGAATTTTTGTGAATGAGGGCAAGCATTTTTTGTGAATGAGGGCAGCATTTTTTGTGAATGAGGGCAGCATTTTTTGTGAATGAGGGCAGCATTTTTTGTGAATGAGGGCAGCATTTTTTGTGAATGAGGGCAGCATTTTTTGTGAATGAGGGCGTGGCGGGAAGAGCTGACGGGACTTTTACTTTGCTCGAGCAAAGGAAAGCAAACCTTGAGAGAAAGATCTCAAAGGATTAATATTTATCGATAGTATATATATATATATATAGCAACTTCAGTCAAGTTCGTTCATGAGGCGTACTCTAACAAATAAAGGTGAGTAGATGCAACTGCTAGAGTAAAGTCCTGATTGTACGAATTGTGATGAAAAATGAATTAATAGTCAGAAATAACATTCTTCTTCTTCTTCTTCTTCTTCTTCTTCTTCTTCTTCTTCTTCTTCTTCTTCTTCTTCTTCTTCTTCTTCTTCTTTTAACGTGCTTTTTTCCCATTTGTATGGGGTAAGCACGATGCCTTCTTTTGAAGAACTTTGATTTGGCTTTGGGGTAGACTTTGTAGTCTCGATCGGCTGCCCTGCCTGTCATCGCTTAGACCCCGGTAACGTATGTGCAGTACATGTATTATACCAGTCACCAGCGCCCGTTCTCCCAGCAGCGAGGACTTCGATGATAACTATAAAAGGCCTATACTGGCTTAAGGCAGCTGACGTCATCAGCTGTGCTAGGCCAAGCCAAGAAGGAAAGAATAATGACAATTTTAAATATGGGATTAAATAATACAAAAAAAAAACTGAAAAATGACTGAAATTGTTAAGATAAAAATAGAAAGAGAATGTAAAAGAGAAAAGAAATGAGAAAGAACAGACCTCTTTGTGTGTTTATCCAATTCTCTACAAAATAACATAGAAAAAATACATCCTTCACTTCATTCTAAAAATAACGCCCTATGCAATCATTCCAGAAGTCCCCAAAGACCCTCCTCCTGAGAGCTCCTGCCATTTTATGGTCCTCGCAATTTCGGAGGCCAGACGTTTTCGCGAAAGTCCCGAAGACCAGGAATGGAAAGGAGGAAGGACGATTGGGAAGGAGTGAAAAAGGCAGGTGAGGCTGGAGGAAGCGAAGAAAGGAAACGAGAAGGAAAGTGAGAGATAGGTGGGAGAGAGAGAGAGAGAGAGAGAGAGAGAGAGAGAGAGAGAGAGAGAGAGAAGTGGTACAGCTACAGAATGAGAAGAGGGAAACAGGAAATTGGGGAAAAGATCTGGTGGCAGAGGAGAAGATAAACGGATAATCTGGGAGGAAAGATATTGAGGGAAGGCGGGAGTGGGTTGGGCGAAGAGGAGTTGGGTAGAAGAGGGTTAGAGGGGAGGTTGGGGGGAGGGGAAGAAGAGAGGGCCAACACATTGTTAGCAAAGGCAGGTAAGATGTATGGCAGCAGGAGGTGGAGGGGCGTGGGGGAAGGGGGGCTTGAGAGTTGACGTGTAAGTGCCCGAATAAAAACGGTGTGGGATTTGGGGGGGGGAGGTGTTAGTGCTAAGACACGTGTTTTTATGAAAATATTCTCATCCCTCTTCTCATTCCTTGATCATTTCTCAACGCTGAGATATGGAGGAGACTTTCTCATCACGCATGCCTGATGTAGGACGCATTAATGCTTGTATTGAGCGATTTTCGAATACAGCGATGATGTCAATGGGTATTAATTAGTTCACTAAAACATGAAATACGGCGCATTTGCTACAGTAAAAATGGGAAATCTGTAATACTTCTTCCTACTAATAAGGAATAGAGCACGTTCTATATAGAATCCGTTGAAGAGCTACTAGAAACCACTCAAATCAGCTCACAATAATATCAACCCACATGCAAATAATGAAGGTAAAATCAAAATAATAAAAACAACAGGAATTAATATAAGAATATTACCATCGATAATAACGAAGACGCTAAGAAAAGAAAGCAGAATTAACGAAAGTCCGAAATTCCAAAGTCGTGAAGTGAGGGCAATAAAATAGCGGGCTTAATGGAGCGCGCAATCTATGAGGGCGGAAATTTCATCGTCTTGAAACGGAGGAAATTTATGACCTTCACTTTTCTTATTTCACTCGCTCAGAAAAAGAAAAGTACTGCTAGTACCGGTAAATTAATTTTATTCGAATAAGTTTTGCTGTCATAAAAAGAATGTTGAAGATTATTTTTTATTCAACAAAAATGAAATAAAATTCTTTGAGAACACAATAAAAAATGTATCAGAGAAGAGAGAAACGAATATATTGTAACTACTATCACTAATATTACTGTACTGATCGTCGTGAATTTCATCACATCACTAACATTATTATTTTATTGCCCTGTGTGAAAAAGTTATGTCATCTGTAAGGTAGTTTTATAAAATCTTCTTTACTTCCATATTAAGAATTTTTTGTTTTTACTTTATAATTATAAACTCTGAAAAATTTTA
>JANJGK010000005.1:65142574-65185067 GCA_039081455.1 Macrobrachium rosenbergii | reverse complement strand
ATTTGGGAGATATAAAAATATAACAGTGGAAAGTAATTCATTCAGAATAAAAACAAAAACAAGAGAAGCTATTGGATTCTTCTCTAGAATGAAGTCTTTTTCTAATCGTATATTTCAAAGATAATCTTAGACTAATTTCCTTACTTTATGATGGTTCCTGATTTTATCCCATGCTTACAAGAAATCTTCATTGCCATATAAACGAGTTAAATTATTAAATGGTTACAAATTTAGGACGGAAAATTTGGTGCAATTATATTTTCAACAAAATTTTCATGGCTTTCCTTTTTACTAGTTGTCAAAAAGGGCATTAGCAGTACAGCACTTCATTTAATTTTCTTTTTGTGTAATCCAAATATGTAAAATATATATCTTCCACTCCTCAGCTTTCAGCTCACTGAACAACTAGGACACCTTTAACTTAAGAGCGTCATCCCGCTAACAGCGTTACCCACATTCGTTTTCTTGCAAGGCATTCACCGGTGATTTCATTTGAACTCTGGTTCCCAGAAATCTCCTGTCATTCGGGAACTCCTTTCATCATTCCGTACGCTCTTTACTTATCTTGCTACATTAATGCTATAGTTTGTGTTCTTTCTAGTATCTGTAGCACATTATGTTAGATAGGTAACATAATATAATTTTCCCTTGGAATTGCCTCTATCAAGTCAGTTACCCTGCTACCTTTCTGGTATTTATATTAAGTAAGCCTTATTCTTTTTCAACTTCGAGTTACTTTGCTGCTTACAGATATCTACTTTAATTGCAAGTCAACTGCATACCTGTTTCTGTGTAAATACATCATCCGCTAATTCTCTCTCTCTCTCTCTCTCTCTCTCTCTCTCTCTCTCTCTCTCTCTCTCTCTCTCTCTCTCTCTCTCTCTCTCCGTAACTATTATTGTGCTAGAAAAAGCGATGTCTGAGACATCACAAAAACCCCACAGTTTTTCATCATTTATAATATTTAATTAGGGGACGGTTCATTTTAGACAGCGTTAGTGAGGTTTCCGATAAACCACAAATTTTCTTCATAATCTTTGATTTTGTGGTACAGTCATGTTAGCCACAGTTGCTAATTTTAAAAATTCATTTCTGTCAGTGCCTCATAAAACTGGTCTTTACACTGGTGCTAGGATTTATATATCAAAGTTACCTAATCATTCATGAACATAATTGTAATTCTTCAAGAACTGCCTAATAAAGAACTGTATCTTTTTAACTCGGAAGGGACAAACACAGTTATATCTAAATTCTCTAGAGTAATCATCCCTAATTCTCGGGCGTAACTGGAAATGTGATTCTTCTTTGACAGAAACCATTTTATAGGTTACTATTTCATGGCGATATTAGCCTATTCCCCTCTTTTCAACGGTTACCGCTCAGTCTACTAGTCACATGGAAAGAAAATAAGTAAGAGAAGAGAAAACCATTTTATGTTGCCTTAATTGGAGAGAAGAATCTACTCCGAGTTATGGCTGGCGATAAAAAATGATCTTCCTAAAAATGTACAGTTTTGCTGGAAATGAATGAGAAAAATGGTGACACGCTGTTATGGCGAGAAAGTAAATTCGTATTCTTTGAAGGAATGAAAGGCTACGTTCTAATGGAAGCTATTAAGATATGCAAAAATCGACCCTTCAGATTCAAAAATTATCACTCGTTGTTACGTAGTTATAAACGGAGAGTTCTCTTCTTCAAGCAGACGATAAGGAAAAACGCTTTTTCCTCTGAACCTTAATCTTCTTCAGTATATTGAAAGTAGTTTGGTAACAAATAATATATATATATGTATGTATATATATATATATATATATATATATATATATATATATATATATATATATATATATATATATATATATATATATGTGTGTGTGTGTGTGTGTGTGTGTGTGTGCGTGTGTGTGTATGCATATAGCTTCCCTTCACCGATATATTCTTCCTTTATAAGGTGAACCTGGAAAGAACCATCGAGTAGAAAAGTTCAAAGTAATAATATTAAACCGTCCATAAGAAGTTCATCAGCACACCGCGTCCAGGCCCCTATACACTTTATTTCATTCCTTTCAGAGTTGCACACTCTCTTTTCAAGAATTAGGGCTTGTCTATTCCATTACTTCTTCACTTCCATCTACCTGGAACTTTTTATGACTTTTTATGTAATCTCTTCATTCCTCCAAACACTAAATTATTTACACTTTTCACCATCTGTTCTCTCCACGGATTCTATTTTCACCTGAACCAAAATTTTACCACAGACGAACACAGAAAACACACATTTATATATATATATATATATATATATATATATATATATATATATATATATATATATATATATATAATTCTAATAGCCACAATGCCCTCTTAACTTCTCAAATTCTTCGCGCTTTTTTGGATATGCTTGTAACTACGAAGCCGAAAATATCCAGACGGAAGAAATTGAAGAGCCTGTGAATAGCGGTCGCGAGAATCGAACCCGCGTTACCATATTCACAAGGAGGTCACGTTGCCGTCAATTTCTTCCGTCTGGATATTTTCGGCTTCGTAGTTACAAGCATATCCAAAAAAGCGCGAAGAATTCGAGAAGTTAAGATGGCATTGTGGCTATTAGAATTACATATGTGTCTGGTAAAAGTGACCAGTAGATTCTACATATATATATATATATATATATATATATATATATATATATATATATATATATATATATATACATATATATATATATATATATATATATATATATATATATATATATATATATATATATATATATATATATATATATATATATATACATACATCATAAAATATAAGGTAAAGAGTGTTGTAGATTTTCAATGTCTGCATCGAAAAATTTTGTCTTGATTAGTAGGAGAAAAAATGAAGCGGATAGAAGAGGTTCTACAGCTAATGATGAATGGCTATATCTTGATTAACGGGGATAAAATAAAATGGACAGTAGACGTTATATATATTTAAAGATGAAATATTTTACCTTCATCAGTAGAGGACATAGTATAAAGGATGGTGGGTGTTCTATATTCGGACATGAATATTTTCCTCTTGTCTAAAGGAAAATGAAATAGAAGAGATGAAGGATTTTCTCTTGATAAAAGGAAGGATGGTGGGTGTTCTATATTCGGACATGAATATTTTCCTCTTTTTTTAAAGGAAAATGAAATAGAAGAAATGAAGGATTTTCTCTTGATAAAAGGAAAGCGAAATAAAGGACACTTCAGATATTCTTTATCTGAAGATGAAGGATTTTCTCTTGGTAAAAGGAATAAAGGACAGTTCAGATATTTTTTATCTGAAGATGAAGGATTTTCCTTGGAACACTGGAAAATAATTTTGGAACAACAGATATATCTTATGGCTATAAGACGTCCTCTCACTTACTCTGCTGAAGACATCGAGGGGAGAGTAGATATTCTGTACTGAAAAACGAATGGTCTTCTCTTCACCTGCAGTAGGTAAAACTAAGGCATACTAGATGGGCTCTATTCTCAATATTAAGATTTTAAGATTTGCTTTCCAACAAAAGAAGACAAAATAAAGGTCAATATGATCTAGGGAACGTAAAAATAAATAAATAAATTACCAAATAAGTTATGAAAATTTAATAATTCTCAATAAATAAATAAATTTAAAAATCAAATAATTAATAATATAATTAATTAATTAATTAAACAATTAATTAATTAACAGAGAATTACTCTTAATCAGGCGAGGAAAAGATAGTTTGCGGTTTGGCTTTTTGGATTATTGGACACTTATGTCAACTCTATTCCTTTGTACGCGCTAAAACTTTATTACTACTACGGTATAAAATTAAAGAATTTCGGATACAAAATTAATCACACGCGAAATATGGAATAGATTTTGTAAAAAGTTATTCTCTTACTTCAAATATAATCTTAAATATTGTAAATAATTTTTCTTTTAATTATGCTATTCCATGGCCTAACTTGTCGCCACAAGAAAGAATTAGGAACATAAAAATCTTTTAATAATTATGCGATAAAAGAATTAAAGATAAGAACAACAAATAAACAGAAAAGAGGAGCAATTTTAACAAGAAAAGTATCTACACTGATAATAAAAATGTTAATCATGATGAATTTAGTCCGATAATAGTGACCTGAATCGTACTAAGAATTATAGGATTACGACTTTAGCTTTAAGAGGAGCAAAGATTCCGAAATCTAGAAGCAAGAAGCGAAAAGCAAGGAAATAATAGCTCCTGAGAATAATATTGCCCAGATAGTCCAAGCCAGAAGACGGTCAAGGCTATGGTTATGAGACGCAGAGAAGCGAGTATGGGAGCACGGTTTTCCTCTAGGGCAGCCAAATATTGCATTTGTTGGTTGACAGCGTCACCATCTGTCGAAAATGTCAGAAAGCAGATCATAAAACTCTTAATTATTCGCTGAATCAATTAAAAGTAAATGAAGAGAAAGGCAATTTATCATTCGACAAAATTCTATTAAAAATGGATTAAACAGAAGAATCTGGACTAAAAATATCCCGACTAATATGCAGCAGTCTTTGAATTATCTCCGAAACTAGTAACTGGGAATTCCTGAATGAATTAGCGAGCACATACCTGACAGAAAGGTGGAGAGATGATCATCAGCAATAAACTACGTAAGTAAAAGGTAACTGATAATTATCGCAGAACAAGTGAGGGTATCGTTATGCAGATTTAATCTGATTGTATTATCATTAAAACTATTGTAATGGCATCCTGTTTCTTTTACTAGAAGGGGCTCTTGTTACGAAAATACATAACCGCGAGTATACTAAGGTACAATGAAAAATTAATAACCAACTCGGGGGAAACATTTAGGGTAATGGTGTTCGAGATCCTCGTTTATCATTGAAAAAAAGGGGATGTCATTCTGGCACAGTCGGCAGTTTACACACAAACACACACACACACACACACATATATACTATATATATATATATATATATATATATATATATATATATATATATATATATATATATATATATATATATATATATATATATACATACAGTACATACATACATACATATATATATATATATATATTATATATATATATATATATATATATATATATATATATATATATACATACAGTACATACATACATATATATATATATATATATATATATATATATATATATATATATATATATATATATATATATATATTATATATATATATATATATATATATATATATATATATATATATATATATATACACACACATACATACATATATATATATATATATATATATATATATATATATAATATGGAGTTTGTGGATTGCTGTGATACTTAGCATAAAAGGAAGAGTACACCTCTTAATGGAATCATGGACTTACAAAATTACTATAAATAGTTTCATAGTTTCAGTTTATCTGAACAGTAGCTGGCTTACAAGGACTTTTCAATAAGTCACATTTACAATTCTGACAAGCACATTCCGTGAGTGATCTGTATATGCAGAATAACATATTACAGAGGAGATTAAAGAATACTTAATTAAGAACAGTAGCTGAACTTGAAGATTCCATTATCTGGGGAAAATTTCTGCAGACTGTGACATCTAATTTCTGTCTTGTATAAAAACAAATACGGAAATTGGTTTTTATGGTAGATGAATATGCTACAATTAAAAAGAAAACTATGGATTCAATATGTTACCTTATATTAGTAATCTGTAAGTTTTCATTCTTTTTATAAAAATTCACAAGATCGAAAATTTGGATGCTGAGGCAGAAAATGATAAAATAACTCCCTTGACGATAACACGGGAACAGGTTCTGCATACTGTGAGGACTGGCACTGCTAATAATTCTGTGGGAAACATATAAATAATTTTCCAACGCAATAATTCTAATTTTGAACATCAATTTTTGGGGGAATTTTTGGGACCGTTATCCTGGTTCCTTTGCGCATGAAAACCCATAAAACACCATGTTTTTGACCTGTCTTAAGGGGAACCCATCAGTAAAGTCCCTCGGCGTCGATAGTCTATCGCTTCCAATCGATTATGGCTTTGTTGTTTACTCTCTTATATCAAGTTTAATAACAAAGAACCTTTCTTATTTCAAGCTAATAAGCAAAAGCTAACACACCATGAAATAATTTATCTGTAATACTATCAATACTCGACTAAATTCCCCGTAACTTAACATTTCCCTCTTCTCCTGGTAAGTCTTCGAACTCTTCGTGAATTATAGAGCATCTGTTTCTAAATAGGGATGATAAGTTTGATAGCTTGAGGAGCTGTCTTCTTGTTTCTAATATGAAGGTTATCACTTCTGAGGAGGACTGAAAGACGATTTTTCCTACGAATCATTCCTTCGGTATTTTTTTCTAGAAAAAAAAATATCATATTACTCCTACGCATTTAAGGCTTTGATCGTAAAGTACCAAGAGGATGAGTGGATAAAAGGCTGGAGAAGGGATATCAATAACTTTCTGGCTTTTATTGAGCTAATTTAAAAATAAAATACCAAGGATATATTTATATATATACAAGACCCTACTATGACTATGTACATGTACATACACACCGCTATATAACAGTACAGTACGGCATAAACTCAGAACTTATTACTAGCAGTAGTTCGATGCATTTTCTAAAAGTCCTTTTCATAACAATTCCTTTCAACTTTAGTCTCAGTTTCAATTCATAAAAGTTAAACTCAGATCTCTTTATAGCAATCTATGAAAGCAAACAAGCAGCAAAGGTGAAACGATCGACGCGATTCAATAACCGTGAGGATATCTTTCTTTTTCATTTAACTGAATTTCAAGAAAATGCAACTGGACAGAAATGAACGAAAATAATAAGAGAGGAAGAGAACGGCACCTTCAGTTGGGGGCTGCGTTGTTGACGGAACGAATGACTTATTTTCAACCTAGAGAAGCAAAAAACAAATTTCTCGTACTGTAAAAGCTAAATTTCTGACATAAGAGACATAAGAATTTAATAGGGAGTAGTAATCAAAATAAGAAAAATTTTGAGCTTTTAGATAAAGCATATTTTGCACAGACTCCGTCATAACAATAATGAAAGATATGATGAAACTTTCATCCTACTCTTCATTTTGAAGATTGTTAAACTCTCTTAGAACTAGATGAAGGAAGGCAACAAAAGGAGTGCACAAGTTAACATTAAATCTATATAGCAAAATCATCGACATTTTTAGTTATCATTAAGGCCCCTTCCAAACGATTGTAAACCAACCAGTCCAACAACCATCATACTTAAATACGTACCACCTCTGATGACGAAAGAAAATGAATTATTATTCCTTCAAGTTATAATATAAAGCAACCTACCGCCAGTGAGAAACGTATTAGGCTAAGATGTAGTTGTCCGTCGATTAAGTGGCCCCTTTTAGGGGTATAGGTTAGTTGATCATAGCAAAAACCTTAATTTAATTATTAATTAATATGCTTAGTCCGAGGAAAATACACTAACAGTAACAATAACGGTAAAGATAATAATACCAACGAAATTAAATGACACGAACTTAGCAAAAATGAATAGGTACACTTGTATTTTTTCGTAGTAATGAAATAGATCGCTCACATTTGAAATAACAAAAGCAACCAGAAAAAGCACTAACGGCACCCAGTGGTCACAGCAACTTGTCAACAGACCTAAAGGATGGAGGGAAAAAGCTGAATATTATATATATCACCTTTGCTCTAACTTGAATAATTTAGTGCTAACGTAAGTTATTTTTTTCCGAAATATGACTGTTGTTAGCTACAGCGTTGTTTTTTTTTTTTTTGTGACAAAGTTTAATGGTCATTAAATCATTGCATTTCTTAAAGGAGATTGACATCAGCTCGAAAAATAGGAGGAATTCAGATTGCGTCAAAGTACAACATTCCAGAGTGAAGAACAGGAAAGTGCGAGAAAGAAATAAAGGTCAAATGAAGAGAGGACAGACCCAGTTATTATTTCTTGTCTTTCTCTACCCCCACGCCCCTTTCCTATTAGGTCTAGGAATTCATCGAAATACGTGGGAAAAGGTACATAAAAAGTGGCAGTGAGGTAAACCCCGTGAGAAGCACAACTTGATATCCAGGTTTGCTTATTGTCACACCACTTCACTCAGATAAAATACTTTCGTGGTAGCCGGAAATAAAAGAGAATTCTTGTAAGGCTGTACCTCTTGTGTAATATGTGAAAAAAATTTTTAAATTTTTTTATTTTAGGAACAAATTGGGAAATATTATGGATTTTTAAATTTTTTAATGTCGGTTAGCAAATTCAAGCTAAACCTAAACCAAATCTTTCCCATGCACTTATTGTAATCGACATCATCATCACCTTGCCAGAATTCATGATGCAATAAATGTCACGAGGGCTTACTGTTTCATCATCTCTCAACAGCTTCATTCCTGCGTTCATTAGATGTCAAGTTCATCGGTCGCCTTTTAATGTTCCGCTTCTTCGGAGGGCAGAGGCAGCGATTTAAGTACATATAAGGGTTCTGCTTATAAAGTGATGTACGAGACTCATGAGCTCTATCTCTTTTATTGATTTCATCTCGGCTTTTAGGCACGACAAGAAAACCTACTAAGAAAGGCCAACCTGCCTCAGAATTATTTTCAAGGATATTTTCTTTTTACTTATTAACATTTCGTTGAAAACTGCTGGCAACTTGAGAGAATCTAACATTAATCAAAGAATGTTGAAATAATAAGTGCAGCGACAGTATAAAATGCTTGCTCAAAGACTTTCGAAAATTACATTACTTGTAACAGAAAAATTCCTACAGTGATGTTAATCCAAATACAATAAAACTGTGGAGAAAACTGATAGATACGAAACTGATCACGCTCTATTTTAGTACAATTATCTCATTCACATTATTTGGAGAAAAACTGGAAGACAATATCTGTTGCATCTGAAACACGAACGATGTAAAGCAACTCATTAATATGTCGCTCAAGTCGATTCTCTCTTCGTTTCCAACAGAAGTGAAAGCAATATCCCTGTGTAAAACTACTCAGTTGGTTTGTTTCCTCGGCTCCTAAAAGCCTTTTAAGAGATCAAACACTGTCGACTTAATGTCCTGATCCCTGGTTTTTGGTTTCGGACCCAGTAGGCGAAGGTCTTATGAGCCTTATATAAATAATCCCCCAATATCCGTCAAGGTTCCTGTGAAGTCTATATTGGGGTGGAAAAGGTATGCGTGGGAGATGGAAAATATCGATAAAAGAACAACAAATGACTAACAAATTGTATAACGAGAAAGAAAGAGAACACTATTTGCTGTTGGTATAAAGAGGCAATGAATTCATAGCAAGACAACTGGAAAGGCAACGTACATTAAACAGAAATCCTTTTGTTTTCGAAGTTTCCCTCTCTCTCTCTCTCTCTCTCTCTCTCTCTCTCTCTCTCTCTCTCTCTCTCTCTCTCTCTCTCTCAGATGGGTGGTTTCATGAATAGTTATCAGCTCAAAAGAATTAAGCTTGCATTTCTCATCCTTGTCCATCTCCCACGCATACCTTTTCCACCCCAGTACAGACTTCACAGGACCCTTGACGGATATTGGGGGATTATTTACATAAAAGGCTCTTAAGGCCATCGCCTACTAGGTTCGAAACCAAAAACCAGGTATCAGGATATTAAGTCGACAGTGTTTGATCTCTTAGAAGAATTAGAGGAATTTATTTCTGGTGATAGAAATTCATTTCTCGCTATAATGTGGTTCGGACCAAAATAAGCTGTGGGTCCCGTTGCTATGTGATCAATTGGTTCTTAGCCACGTAAAATAAATCTAATCCTTTGGGCCACCCCAAGGAGAGCTGTTGATCAGCTCAGTGGTCTGGTTAAACTAAGGTATACTTAACTTAATACCATATATATATAATATAAATTATATATATATATATATATATATATATATATATATATATATATATATATATATATGAATTTTTATCAAACCACCGTGATTTTATATACACAAATATTAGGCTGCAATTGTAGTTTAATATCCAATTCGCTCTACCTCGGAAATAATACCGAAAGGGAATTATAATTCAAAAGTGGTTCGTCACCTGCCGTGAACAAACTGCCGAACAGTGAGTACCAACGACGTTCAGTGGGCGCTATGGAACATTCGGCTATAAAGAGAGGTATAAGTTGATACCGATTGTGCTGTGCAAATTCCCGTCGGACACAAGTATTTGTACTTCGCCTAGGTATCAACCAACCTCCACCATGACAGCCGATTGGTGCGTTTGAAACACGTTGCTACTTATGAATGAATTGTCATCACACCACCGTGGTATTTATATACACAAACAAATTAGGCTACAATTGCTGTGTAATGTCCAGTTCGTTCTACCTTCGGTATTATTTCCGAGGTAGAGCAAATTGGATGTTAAACGACAATAATTGTAGCTTAATGTTTATATGCACAACTAGACGTGTTGTTCTAGGTATTTTGACTCCTTGAACTTTGACCCCGGTAATTTCACTCTCGGTATTTTGATTCCCCGTAAATTGAAACCTGGTTCCGTTAACAACCGGTTAATTTGGCACCCAAAATAAGTAAATACCCTATTTAGGAAGCATATATTTTTTTTTAAATATTTAGGGCAATTGCCTTATTTAAAAAATGGAAATGACATAATTTGATTGCTTCGTAAGTTGAAGGCTCGGTTTATATTTGCGTTTTTTTTTTTTTATAAGTAGGCTATATGAGTAACATTTAGCCGTTGCATCCGAGCTCCTGGCGGTATAAAGACATTTTATATTACCATGTCTCGTTCCATTCAGAGCACCCACCCGTGGTGGAAAGAAACTCTTAGATGACTTAAATAACATTTACGAAAGCCAGTAAACAAACGCTAATTGGTCAAAATTTTATTGGAAATGTGAAGTGAAGAGTTGCAAAGCAAGCCTACATACATTAACATATGTATATATACATACATACATATATATATATATATATATATATATATATATATATATATATATATATATATATATATATATATATATAAACACAAAATCCAAGTGGGAACGAGAAACAATGGCGTGCTGCAGGGCCTTTCGACTTATCGTTCTTTACTTAGCAAACTGAAGTAATATAGAAAGAAGTTTACAAAGAAAGCTCATATAAATGACAGATGGGGATTACAAAGTAAAAAATGTTCCTGGAATCCAACCCAATTGAAGAATTAGTGGAACTGCCAAAACAGGGTTAAATATCTAAGAGGTTTTACAAAGGATTAGGATCAACCGTTCAGAAGCAGGGACAGGACGATTAAAAGATTATACAAGGAGGTGACTGACCACCAAAAAATGTTATGAAAGTACAACTCAGTAATTCTCTCTCTTTTTTTGTAAACAATAACAATTTTAGCAAGAAGAACATTTTTACAAATAAAAAATTAAATTAAACATACGAATACATAGAAAATATATATAAGTAACTAATTTGTAATTAAGTCAGTGATTTTATCCAGTGCTATGTTCATTCAATTAAGTGAAAACCCTCACATGATAAATGGGACTGAAAGTTCAGTGATTGCCAGATCGAAAGATTTCTCTTCAAGAAATCCTTTGAAATCCACTGTTATACAGCTTACTTCCAGCTGGAATTTTAACCTTAGCCCTGGCCTGTATTATTTGGACCCCTGTATTAGGAAAATGTTCAACAAAGGACCTAAAAGACAAAATCACTGACCTAATTACAAATTAGTTACCTTATATATATTTTCTATGTATTTGTATGTTTAATATAATTTTCATTTGTAAAAATGTTCATCTTGCAAAAATTGTTATTACTTACAAAAAAAAGAAAATTATTGAGTTGTACATTTACAACATTTTTTGGTGGTCAGTCGCCTCCTTGTATATAATCTTTAAGTTGTCATGTCCCTACTTCTGAACAGTTGATCCAAATCCTTTGTAAAACCTCTTAAATATTTAGCCCTATTTTGGCAGTTCTACTAGTTCTTCAATTGTGTTGGATTCCAGGCACATATTTTTTCCTTTGTAATCACCATCTGTCATTTATAAGAGCTTTCTTTGTAAACTTATTTTTATATTTCTTCAGTCTGCTAAGTAAAGGACAGTAAGTCGAAAGGCCTTGCAGCACTCCATGGTTTCTCTTTCCTTTGTGGATTTTGTCTTTATTTATATATTCATCACTTCCATATTTTCCTGATTCAGTTATATATATATATATATATATATATATATATATATATATATATATATATATATATATATATATATATATATATATATACTGTAAATATGTTTGTGTGTGTGTGTGTGTGTATGTATGTGTGTGAGAATGACAAATTATTGATTCTCGAAATATTTCGTCAAATGATTTTATGTTCTAGAACCTCACTCACCCGTTAAGGATTTAGACATACCAGGGAAGACCAGAATTCCTGATGGATTTTCAGTATTAAAATGGCAATAAGTCATGTCCAGGTGTGAAAAATAATTATCGGAGAGTCGCCCTTAATGGAAACGCATATATATACAAAAAAGTGCAAAAGGTAAAATAGAAGTATGGATATTTTCTTGACAACAAATATCCCTTTAATGCAACAATATATGAGGCTTTCAAGATACATGATCAAAACTGATGCGCTTCATTGAAAAAAAGGAGTAATAATTAACCATAATGCTTATGTTGGATGCAGTTTCATTGGAAATCCCATCATTCTCATCGGAAACTGATCAAACATGAATTTAGGGAAAAGGAAATCACCTAAATCGTCCTTTTTATTAGTTTCTCAAACAGCTTGCTCCCAGATAGAGATGCATATAAAACACATTCACATTCATTAATAAAACACAATCATTAGCGTCCAACTAATCAAGAGAAGTAAATCATTTAATGCTGAATGTGCAGCCACGTGTACCTTGAAACGAAGCGGTATATTCGGTATACCAGTAATCAGTAACAGGGAATCAGCAATCAAATGATATCTCAGTGCTACATTTTCCATTCAGTAATAAAATTTAGTAATTTTTCGTGTTTTGATAAAATGCTGGAGGGATCATTTTTCTCTAATTTTCACCTTCGGAGGGATAACGTAAACAACTGACTGGCCTGTTGACAGTCCATGAAAATGTTCCCAGTAATGCTACTGCTCTGTTGTATAATGCAAATTCTTTCCATCATCTAATTAGGTATTTCCATTGCATATTGACCTTGTCTGCTTATTTTTGGAATACACAAGATAAAAAGAGCTTTTATGGTCATAAGGATAAAAATGAAAAATAATACAACTATTTAGTCAACGAGCCTGCCCTAACATCAACCCAAACACCTACCTTGTACTTCCAGATATTAGTCATTAAATCATTCAATGCCCCACTCACAAGAATATTAAATTTAAAAGTGTGGGGCTGGATACCCAGAGACTGATTACTAACCTGCAGCTGGTGACGGATGAAATCAGCGGTAACGAATGAGCTTCTTGTTGACACCTGGAAAATGAATTACACTGTTTTAGAACTTCCAGATGACACAAGACCGTCCTCAAAAACTTGAGGTAAGCATAAGAATGACCTCACGCTCATTGCTTCCATTAAATGGAAATCCAGGGCAGTCCCTTATAAATCTTGCTGGGGTCATTTTAAGTCAAGTCTAAAAGAGGCAAAGGTGGGTGTAGTCTCTGGTCAGGATGGCACTCAATACACAATTCAGAACAGACTAGAGAGCGTTAGGTTGTCTTACATCACTATAAATTACAATTACAGTCGCCAGTTGCCTCGTCAGTGGAATTATGGCTGTAAAACTAAAATGTAAATTTAAAACTAAAAATATGTAAAACGTAACCTGCTCATTTCCTAATATATTGAAGACGCAATGCAAAAATTAAAACGAATATGGACAAACTTCATTAGAGGGATAGAATTTACAATTCGTTTTCATTTTTGCCCTGCTCACAAATGCAAATATGCTATTTACAGAAACAGGAAGTTATTATCAATGCACAAGCTCTTTTCTATATCATAAGAATGTCATGATTCCAAATAAAGCATAATAAGGTTTCATAAATACATCAGATTTTTATGATTTTGTAAAAAAATGTATAACTTCATAAACAGGAAGCTACTGTAGTCACTGATCACGTTGAGTTGGTAAAAAAAAAAATCTTCTAAATGCTGGAATAATAATTTCCATACTAAAGTATCGTCAGTTCTGAACCGAATTCCCTTAACTTTTAGTCAAATCAAGAATTGTGTGTAATGTATCAATCAAGGGTCCATCGTCGATCTTACAAAAATCTTGCAGACACATTCAGTCAAAGGTAAAATTATAGATTGACCAAGGATATTGCCGTTTCTATTAAACATAGATAATTACAGCCTAACTAGCGTTTGTGGGTAGTAATCACCTTCAAAAGCTTTTAGAAAAAATATAGTCTCTCTCTCTCTCTCTCTCTCTCTCTCTCTCTCTCATTGTTATGCAATATACAGACTTTATTTTTGTCATTTACTAGAAAATGCAACACTTGATAATCAATTTCCTATATTCAGAACAGAAATTATTCTTAAATTGACCATCATTCTCGTATCCCCTTTTACAACGAAAACTTATAGTTACCGACCATCTCCTACATTTACTTACAACTTGAGAAAAAATTGATTTGAGATCAAGGATGGAAACTGGACATAGTAAAAAACTTCACTTTCATCCACTCTCTTTTTTACATTGCGTAATCAATTAAAAGACTGTAAATTTATTTTCCTGTGGAAATCGTTTCAGCCATATTACATTTCCTTTGATCTCTCTCCACGCGCAATGTTTGCACCGATGGAAAAAATTGCTGATGGCGTATGATAAAAGAACCATATCGATATGCTAACAGAATTGAAAGGCAAGCTCCGTTAAGTGTAAACAATATCGCGTATATAGAAATGAAGTAGGATGAGGATAGAAATGAACAACAGGGAAATAGATATATAATGGAGGCAATCTCATTGACCATCCTCAAACAAAAGCGTTTCAACATATTATAAACCCAGGAAGATTAAATTAGAAATGGACAGGTTTTTGCATATATTGCATTGGGAATAATTTTACAAGTTATGTAGTGTAAATCTTTAAAGTGAAATCTTTAGTAAGTATATTCAAATAATTTACTGGACAGAACTATTATCAAATATAAACTTTTATGAATGAAATCTTTTGTAAGAATATGAATATCAGTCAATGAATGGATAAACTCATCCATTTATTTCAAAAGAGTTACATGAAATCTAGATTTTAAGCAAAGTAGTTCACCTTGACCTACAGCAAATGAGCGAACCCACCTGCAGAGATGAAAAAGATTTGCAAATGAACACTGACCTCAGACACTAGTGAGTTTAGTGTTCTGCTCTCTTTTTCCCACTTAAAAGGTGTTGATATACTTTCCAAGCGACTGTATGTTCGTTTGTATCATCACTTTAGCAAATATTATAGATCTCTACCACTTTATTATGAATCAGTCCTCCAGAAGATGCCTCAGAAATAATAAAGACGAAACGGTCTAGATTTTTATTCCCAGTAATACATCTGCGTATATGCCTCATTTGTTCTGGTGATTTCTAGTACACACACGAAGATGATTGTATATATATATATATATATATATATATATATATATATATATATATATATATATATATATATATATATATATATATATATATATATAAAATATATTTATGTAGGTAACGGTTTCGTATTTATAAGTGTACATCTATTCTTGTTTGAAAATGGCTTCTACTAAAATGGGCATTATGAAGAACATAACCAGAGCTGCACTATACATTACTAATAATAATGACTTCATACACTGCTTATATGTTATAAGTTTGCTTCTTGTTTATATTTTCTAAGCAAATTATTTTTTCTTATTTCATCCATTTTGAATAGAATATATGACTTCTATGTCTCCTAGGATGTTCAAATGTGTTGAACACCCTAGGATGTTCAACACATTTACTATACCAGATGAGGAAAATGCCACAGGTACTGATATAGCTTTAGAACCTCCTGTTGATGGTGTTGAACCAAGCGATAACGATCCAAGTGATGCCCCTGTTGATGTTGTTGAGGAAAATATTAGGTTACTAGGAGCAAAACTGCTAGTCAAGCCTCCAACAGAGATTTCATGCAGAACCTTGCTATTCAAGAAACTCGCCAGTACTAACTCTAATTGCAAAGCATGTTTCTGCCCCTTTGTTTTACGGTATGTGTATTATAAACTTCACCTGCTTGTTTTTGGATGTTGAATCCTGTATTTTAAGTTCAGTTTTAGCAAGTATAAGAACTCTTTCCTTGAATATTTTAGAAATCCAAGAAAATACACCTGGAAACAATGGAATCAGTGATGGAAACAAATATCAGCCTAAGAGGAAACAAATTACTTAGCCAATTTATTCATGAAAGAAATATCACTTTGAAGAGAAAGCTTATGCTGAAACAGAGCCAGAGTCACATAATCCAACTACTTTTGACAAATGGGATGATGAAGGATTATTGCGCATTAATATATTCAACATGCTTTTTCACTAGGTCTTTGCTAGAGTTATTCAGGGAACTGCATCTCAATATTACTGTTACCACTCGTAGTTACAATGTTAGAAATGTTCCTTTATCTGATATGAAAAGAGAGATAGAGGAGATGCTGAGCTTCTGAAAGAAAATAACAAAAGTATTTTCATTTGCCAGTGAATTGACTACAAATAGAAGTGACAAAGTTTTTTTTGTATATGAGCAAATGGAAAAGATGACCAAGAAAAACGGTGGTCACGAAAAACAAAGGAAACAGTATAATACCATCAACCAATGATGATAAAACAGCATAATAAAGGAATGGGTGGAGCGGATCTCCTTGATTAGTATAGAGGAAAATAAAGGGTGCCATTCTAAAGACGAGCTTGGTATTACCTCTATTTAGGTCTGTTCTGAATGCTCAGTAGTAATTGCAAAGTCAGACAGCTTGATTTTCTGAGGGACATAGGCAATGTTCTATTAAAGCCATCCAAGAATCCTGGCAACTTTGTTCCACTGACAACTCCTGACTATACGAGATACGACAGGACAGACCACAGCGCAGTCAATGAAAAAACAGTGTACTGTACATGTGGTGTCAGTGAGAAAAATGTCAAATCACTCTGATGTAGCCTTTTATATTCAATGTTGGGTTGCGTATCATTCCAAAAATAAGTACATCATAAAAGTTTGGTAAATTTCAAAGGTACAACTAACTGCTAATCTACAACATGAAAGGGTAAGCCAAAATGTTAAATAGACAATAATTTTGTGAAAAGTGCACCATTTGTGGAAATTTCTAAATATTATCCCAATATTGCTGTAAAAACCAACAGGTGTGGCGGATTGTTAGATATATGTATACATGTACATCTATGAAGTGTGTAGTTATGGTGGTAAATACAGATTTATATTTTCAGTTAACATGCAAATAAACATTAGACTTAATGTAATATCAGTCATTAGTTATTAATAACTATGTATCTAAACTCCTCATTTATTTCTACGTCACAACCTACAAAAACATTGATGTTCATAGTGCACAGTACCCATCAGAATGGGCAGGCTCAGCAAAACATCCATAGTGCCATTTTAAATCGTTAACTAATATCTCAGTGATGGAATGATGTAAATGCTAAATCCTGATAGTAACATAAGAATTAGGCTATAAACAAATACGTATGTAAAATAAATCATTTCTGTTAAATAAAAAGGGTATCATCCTTTCCGGGGCTAATGCAGGGTTGCTTCATAACTAGGACGATGAATTCAGAACCTTGCATTTTAAAAATATTATTAATTAAAAAAAAAATTGCAGAGCTTAATGCTGTTACATCGTCCATTAAATCAATGCTTTAAGTGACTGTGTAGCAAGCTCAAAGTCAACAGAGCCTTTAGAAAAAAGACAATCTCTTGGGAATTAAGGGCAACAGGGTCACCAAAGGATAAAATCTGTTCTACTTCTCATCTAAAGAACTTCCTGCAAGCAAAAGCCACGACACAAAAAAGTTCGACTAGCCTAACAAACTACACCTACTTTTTGTGCAACGAACGATAGGGTGGGAGTTCGGACGCTCGTAAGCTTCATCTACTGGGTCGTTAAAGCCAGTTAACCAAGCACTGTGTTAAGCCCTCAAGACATTGTGGTATGGGAGGGTTCTTAGGGGTTCTGTTACATTTCAGGGGTGGGGGCTGGGGGAAGGGGTAGAGGTGAAACGTAAGCCATCATACAGTATATTGCCGAAGGAAACATCCTTTGTTGTGAAATTAAATAGCCTCGTGTCAGTGTTAAAACACTGCCCACTCTGCCTCTCTTGTCTTCTTTGCTATTGGAATTTTCAGCTCGTATCTTGCAAACCAGATCTGTGTTTTTACTTACAAAATATGTTTCGGCACTTACGTGCCTCGTAAGAACCGGGGTATAGTTCACCCTATGCTGACGGTTTATTAAAATCAAAGAAGCCCTTACTTGAAAATAAAGTCATTCAAATCATATTCCTAATGACCTCCCTTGATCACGGTGACTGAGCTAACCTCTCGGTCTTAAAACATGTCCTTCAATCTTTCAGATTTTGTAAATGTATCAATTTGCATATAGTGTGCGATACATTCACTCCTTAAAGTGGAGAAACAATTGGGAAGAGAAACTGGAACAAATCTAAGATTGGATTTTTGTTGGAATTATTATTATTATTATTATTATTATTATTATTATTATTATTATTATTATTATTATTATCATTATTATTATTATTATTATTATTATTATTATTATTATTATTATTATTATTATTATTATTATGTACGAGAAACTGGAACAAATCTAAGACTGAATTTTTGTTGGGATTATTATTATTATTATTATTATTATTATTATTATTATTATTATTATTATTATTATTATTATTATTAACAACAGTAACACACGACAAATGACTGTTAATGTTTCATGAACGATGGTGATGATTAAGAAATGAAAACTGTTAAGTCAAGCACTGAAGCACTCTCGGACATTCAGTGCTAAAGACAACGAAAAGAGGGAGTTGGGGTGGTTGGATAACAAGATAAAGGGATCCAGCTAAGAAAGGAGATGGAGTACAAGGAACTTAATGAAGGTGGAATTGGGAGAAAACCTCACAGTTGCACTAAGAGGTAATGGTTAGCGGAGTAGGGCTGCAAGACAAAAGAAAGGAAGCGAGCATGGAGTTAGAGTTGTTAAAAAGCTAAAAGTGTTGCAGCTAGGAGCCGAAGGGACCCTGCAAACACGCTGTAGTAAAAACTACAGCGCACCACGATAGGCGCTCTAACGGCACGACCACCTTTCCTGTAATTGTCTCATAACGATCCTTACGCTATGACGAGTTTTTAGATGTAAAAAAATTGCGTTACCAAGCTGAAAAAGACTGAATTTTTCTTTAAAAAAAAAAAAAAAAACTAAAGCGGTTTTGCATACTGGTCTGTGTTAATACTGTGATTGCAATGTGCCTTTATGATGAAAATGTACATAAGACCTGTTTCCAAGAGAATATCTTTTCGACAGCCAAATTTCGTCCTTTTTAGTTACGCAGTGGCTGTTTGGATCCTCTTCTATTTATAATATCACAGGGATATTTTCCTAAAAGTACTTCCTAGTTTTGTTTTATTTTTTTTTAAAGAACTTTTGAACTTCTCTGGATCTACGCTGCACTTTTATTCATAAAAATTATGAAAATTTTCATAAAAGCTCAGTATTGTATAACTTTTTTTATCTACCCGTTTCATAATATTTTTTTCATTTACTACGGAAAAAGAGATTCAAAACATTAATGTTAGGTTTCAGATAAACCTTTTTACGTATTCTTTTAACAGGAATCATTATTTTTATTTTGAAACCTTTTAACAAAAGATGTCGGACAATGAAACATCTTGTCTACAGCATATCTTCCTGGTTTTGCTGATCATACGGAAAAACGTGTTGTATGACGTGTTGAACAGAAAAAGTGATTATCCGATAGACTGTTTTTTGTTCTTTTCAGGAAAAATATATTTCCTGATTCCTCACTAGGTGTTTTTGTTGACACTCTATTCCTCCCGGGTTAAAGACTGCATAATTGAAACATAATTGGGGATCGAAAGTCTAAAAGTTATCGGCGAGCTTTTCTCCCTAATATATATATATATATATATATATATATATATATATATATATATATATATATATATATATATATATATGTATATGTATATATATATATATATATATATATATATATATATATATATATATATATATATATATAGTACGAAGGAACGCGTGTTTAAGAATACCACTAAATCCACGTCAGAAGATGAGTGAAACCCGAGACTTTGAATAAGCACTTCCGTAGTTTAGTCTACATTTTCAAGTTCACACTGAATATAAGAGAAGCTGACAGAGATTTATATACAAAAACAGAAGGGGGCGGGGTTACAGTTTCTTAATATGAGCAGTATGTTCTATAACAGAAAAGACAGGGACAAAGGATCAAGAGATAATCCAGGGTGGAGATTAACGTTCCTGGTGGAGGTAGCTTCAATGAACACAGTCTCTAGCAGATTTCTTTTCCGATGGCTTGAATTCAATATTTTCAAGATATTGAGAATGGATAGATTTAATTTCACGAAGAGGATTCCCCCAGGTTGGATAACAGTGCTACTGAACAGAACTTATAATGACCTTAGATTCAAGCTAAACAAACTAGTTCACCACCTGGATAAATTAAAAAGTCTCATCGAGATAAGTGATTGGAATAACAAACATAAAGAGGATGTGTAATAAACCTCTCGAATATAGAACTGGACCAGAATCTTAAGTGTGCTTTAGGCTATGGCTTATCATATTCTATTAGTAATGACATTTCGTGCACAAACATCATCTCAGAGACATCCAAACTGGAAAAGAAAAACATAATTGTATCACCTTCAATGAATTTAGTTAAAGGTCTTTTCTTCGGCTTACTTTAAATACCTAATAAAATAGTGAATTTCCAAAAAAGCTTTATAGATGCAATTCATGAAACGAAGAGAGATAAAAGTTTGTGCATTATTAAAGCCGACATATCCAATTGTTTTGTAATATGTTGAAAAAATGGAAAACTTATTATCTGATTCTAGCCCTTACAAAAGACCCATTAGCTGATGTCATAAAAAGTTTCAATTCTAAAATAAAAACTATACTAAACAATTCGGTTCAATAAAAGAGAAAGTGTCAACGACTGGCCCATCCTTACCGTATTTGTACGGATTAATCAAAACCCATAAAAGAGATTTTCCTATTCAGCCCATTATCAGGTCAACCGGTTCTATTAGTTATAAACTTTCTAAATATCTCGTTAAATTGCTATCACTTATTCCGGGTACTATTCCAAATTCCCATTTACAAAATTCTGTTGATTTCTGTGCTAGACTTTCCCATATTGAATTATCCAGTACTGATAAATTAACCAGTTTTGATGTGATATCTTTATTCACTAAAGTTCCTGTTGATGACTTACTTCAGTATTTATCACAACATTTGGACATGTATAATCTAGAATTACCTACCAATGTTATTATTAATTTGATATCCCTTTGTATAAAAAAATTGTAAATTCACTTTCAATGGTAATTTTTATAAACAAATATTTGGTATGGCTATGGGAAACCCTCTTTCGTCACTTTTGTCTAATATGTACATGGAATTCTTTGAGTATAGACTTTTTCCAAGAAATCTATTCTCTAAGGTGTTTTGGGTTAGATATGTAGACGATTGTTTTTATATTGTAAAAGAAAATATAAATATTCCTGACTTCTTGCAAACAATTAACAATCTTGTACCAACCATAAAATTCACAATAGAATATGAAGAAAATAATTGTATACCATTTCTGGATGTCTTAGTTATTAGAAATAACACCAATTTTTGCTTTAAAGTATATAGGAAACCCATGAATAATTTGTCATATATTCATTTTTACTCTAACCATGCTAAACAAACTAAAGTGTCAACATTTTCCAGTATGTATCTTAGAGCTCTTAGAAATTGTAGTCCTGAATTTTTGGAAGAGGAGTTTAAAATTATTGTTAAACTAGGAGATTCATTATGTTACCCTCCAGAATTTTTTGAACTTTGTAAAAGTAAAGAATATTCTCTGTTTACCATTTCATCCTAATTCATTCCTGGAGTGCCCATTCTAAAAACTATTGATATTAACTTGGTATTTATATATAATAATATTTTGAGAAATAAACTACTTAAGAATAGCCGACCCAATTCAAACAATACTGTATACAGTATTCCTTGCAAAGAATGTAATAAGATTTATATTGGTCAAACATCAAAAGGACTAAAAGTAAGAAGCTCCCAACACAAATATGCCACTTCAAGAGGCTTATCAAATAATGGTATTGCTGATCATTGGCTTAAGACAGGCCATACGATGAACTGGGATAAGTCAACGGTAATCTACAAGGTCAACAACCATCGGAAAAGGTTATAGAGACTGTGTTCATTGAAGCTACTTCCACCAGGAACGTTAATCTCCACCCTGGATTATCCCTTGATCCCCTGTCTTTCTTGCTTAAAGAACATGCTGCCAAAATTAACAAGCCGTAAACCCAACCCCCTTCTGTTTTCGTATATAAATCTCTGTCAACTTCTTTTGTACTCAGTGTGAACTTGAAAATGCAGAATAAACTACAAAAGTACTTGTTCAAAGTCCCGGGTTTCACTCAACTTCTGACGTGGATTTAGTGATATATATATATGTGTGTGTGTGTGTGTGTGTGTGTGTGTGCGTGCG
The DNA here is from genome assembly GCA_039081455.1 of Macrobrachium rosenbergii. Taxonomy (NCBI): domain Eukaryota; kingdom Metazoa; phylum Arthropoda; class Malacostraca; order Decapoda; family Palaemonidae; genus Macrobrachium; species Macrobrachium rosenbergii. The sequence goes on along the minus strand of JANJGK010000005.1, from coordinate 65,162,194 downwards.
TGTAGAGATATAATATAGATGCAAAATGTTGTGCACACCATTGTGCTAATTTATTCAGATCTGTTGAACGTCGTAAATTCATCTCAAGAAAAAAATAATAGCAATGCATGGCGTAAGCATAATTAGTAAAAAGGAATTTAATGATACCGAAATTTACTTTGCAGCATGGCCAACTGAAAGCAAATTATAAACTTCCTAAGTTCCTTTGAAATTTGCCTCCTAAAATATAGTCACGAGTGCAGTGTATTGAAGATTTGACTTGACGGTATATAAATTATAAAGGAAAGTTAGAAATTACAATTGTGTACTTAAAAGGGCAGGAAACAATTATTCGGTGGCAGACGGGTAAACAGAAACATAATCCTTCATGCATTTTGTGGAGGAAAATTTGAATAAAATTTCCTGTGTAATCCAGCTAGTTTCTGTTTTCCCAGAATTAATCTCACTGACACAGAAACGTAATCTCTCTGGTTAAACAATGCAGAGAGCAACTTGGAAAGCGAAAAGGCTTAAATTTAGTCTTATTCCCTCTTACTAAGTAAGACAGCCGACGCAACAAAGGGGGTTTTCGTTTTCATATAATTTTTTCCTATTTACTCTTTGGGAAGGATTGCTTTTCTTTTTTGCTGTTTCATTTGGGTCTGGAATTGCCATGTAACTAAGGCTTTTGTTCAGTATGGTGATTGCTCCGCTTTTTTCATAAAAATACTTTCCCTACCATGGAAAATTATTTCACAGGAATTATTTCACTGGTTGGTGTTTCATCTATGCACTGTGATGTTTCTCGGACACAGGTCGGTGTTTCATCTATGCATTGTGATGTTTCTCGGACACTGGTCGGTGTTTCATCTATGCATTGTGACGTTTCTCTGTGTTCTTTTAATGTTACAAACGCCATTAAGAAATTTTACAAAATTATTAAAGATGACTTAAATTCTGTGAAAAGTGTAATTCAGTTTACACATGCATATCCATAGAATTTTCATGAAACTTGACAAGGAGGCGCCATAATTATGTGACCTAAATCATTATCATATGGGCACACTTCTAGGCTCCATAGATGTCTGTGAAATCATTGAGCAAAATACTAAGATTCATTTGTGTCGCATAGCAATGTTAGCGGCGTTCTTTTCAGTAACTGATATATTAATAGTTGCTTACGTTTGAGTACAGATCCCAACTGAATTGTATTTCTCTTGTGACAATCAATCCATAATCTTGAAAGATCGTAGATATTTAACTATCTGGTTCTTAAGGCTTTACGATTTTCTATATAAGTAAAAGATTTTCAATTTTGAGATAACCCAGATTACTAGTGTTACTTCTTTCCCTTTACACTTTTATTTTCGGCGCTGTGTACCGGCGGTATTATGACACTGAAATGAGATAAAACTAAAAACAGGAACATTAATATAATGTAGATTACAAGGTCATTGAAGGAAAGTCATCCGTTCACTCTCTCTCTCTCTCTCTCTCTATTGTTTTATGTTCTGTTGTCACAGACAGGAATAGGTCATTTATTTCGCCTGACGCTTCTTGTTACCTACCCTATGCCGAAGAATTGTTTTTCCTGGAAATAACATCGTATACACATTTCTTCTAATTCTCTTCCCTTTTTTTGTATTTGCGATAATAATAATAATAATAATAATAATAATAATAATAATAATAATTATTATTATTATTATCATTATTATTATTATTATTATTATTATTATTATTATTATTACTGACACTCACACGCTAACAAAAACGTTATTGCGAAGATATAAATGAGAAGTGATTAATTTAAATGCATTTTTCTTCCTCATTACACGAAGCTTTCAGAATCTGTATTCATGACGGGCATAATAATGGTGTGCATAGATCCCAAAGCAATGTGTTATATATATATATATATATATATATATATATATATATATATATATATATATATATATATATATATATATATATATATATATATATATATATATATATATATATATATACATATATATATGTGTGTGTGTGTGTGTGTGTGTGTGTGTGTGTGAGTGTACTGTACATGTACCTTTTACACCTTTTCCTCATCCAGACATACTTTGCAGACCCTATTCAACAACTCAGTGATGTTTACTATAGCGACACAGTATGTCCCTTGCATCCCTGTTAACTCCTGTGGCCTTCCAATTCGTCATATTTTTAACTGGTCTCCTTAGAAACTCAGAAGTTGCATCCGAAAGCATTTTCACACTTACGTTGAAACACGCGCAAACAACACACACCGAGACATTATGCCTCATTTAACCTAAGCAAAGAATTAAGTATTTTCATCAGAAACATGGTAAATAAGTACAGTGACCTAATAAATTTATTCTAATCGATTCACTGAGCGCATAAAAGAGAAAACATTCTGGAGCCACTCAGCTTAACCACAAAGGCCACTTATGTGGGTAGGGTACCGCATTCTGGTGGGTTCAAGAGAAGAATGATGTGCAAGTTCAGTATACCTTAGGCTAACCAGATCACTAAGCTGATTAACAGCTCTCCTAGGGCTGGCCCGAAGGATTAGACTTATTTCAAGTGGCTAGGAACCAATTGGCTACCTAGCAACGGGACCTACAGCTTATTGTGGAATCCGAACCACATTATAGCGAGAAATGAATTTCTATCACCAGAAACCAATTCCTCTAATTCTTCATTGGCCGGTCGGAGACTCGAACGCTGGCCCAGCAGAGCGCTAGCCGAGAACTATACCGACCCTCCCAACGAGGAACTGGAGAACCTGTAGCCTGACTGATGAAGACTTGCTGAGAAGCCGAAAGTCAGTCTTTTTCTATTCCAGCGCAGCCATCAAAAGATGGGAAAAAGCATCCTTGGTACACATTCCTAACCAATAAATATCACCTTTGTAGAGACTGCGAACTATCGTTTATTTCACGTAAAGGAGATTCTGATTTCTTTTAATGAAAGGAATTTCACGCTAAATACTTCGCATACATAACAGTTTAGATATACTGTAAAAAATAAGCAGAGAAAAAACACAAACAAGGCCTGGTAGACATACTACTAGATCTTGGTTCGTCCGTTTGTTGCTTTACCTAATTAATGCGGGCATCTTTTAACATCGCCTAAATTCGGTTGGTTTCATGCTGCGTGACGTTTTAAGCTGCGTTATTATTATTATACATTTATGTCTAATGAGCCATCTTTTCGATGTAGAAATGAAAATATAACACGGTTTATTAAAAGGAATAAGAAATGCCTATAAATGCTTAGAAGTGGGTTTTGAAACGCGCACAAAAATGCAAGTTTTACAGAAAATATTCGAGTGTGAAATCCAGATTTGCAGCGCAATGCATCTTTAATCTGTGAGTTGAAACATTATTTTGATATTTTATAATTAATGTGATAATAAATCGAAACGCGAAAACATAATGTGTGTGAAATGCGAAGTATGCTGGAGCCTAGATTTTCATTATGGAAACTTTTCTTGAATAATAGTTAACATGTTAGAATAACAAAATATATTTAAACGAAAATGAGAATGAACAGGTTATTAACATAGAAATTTGGGTAGAACAACAGTATACATATTAGAATAGAAAAAATATATTAAACTCGTGAAGTTTCCATAAAAATACTGGGAAAATATTAACAACAGATATAAATGAGAACATAATACGAAAGGCAAACAGGTTTTGGCTCAGAATGTTATGATTTCGGAAGGTCCATTTGTTTCTTGTATCTTGTGAATAAATGTTTCTTAATTGTTTACATTCAGTGTTTAGCTAGTTACTATGGAATCAATCTGATCTTTATATTGGAGAAAAAATTTTTCTTTTACTTAGATGACTTTTTTACCCTAAAAGGTGAGGAAAACCCGAGACTTATTCAGAAAATTGGGAAGATCACTGGACTCCGGATAAACGGAGATGGAAGAGAACGTCGAATCTTCGAGAAATACAGAAAAGTAGCTGTAGTGCGCTGCCATGGAATCACTGAAATAGGTCATTTCCTATGACAGTATTTAAAATATGTATTTAACACTTGAGAGGGCGTTTCAGTATTTCAATGTGTAAGATTTCATAACGGAAGGTGCTAGGTAATGGACCCTAAATATACCACTAAAAGGACTGTAAGCAGCGAAAGGTTTCAGGCCATTACCAGAAGCAATTCTGTTCCACCAGGGTATATGGCATCAAGAAAATGGTCGCAACATCACTCGAGAATCAATGAAGAAAATTAGAATCCAACTCATTTGTTTCTTCTTGGAAGCGAAAACAAAATGTTGAAAACATTGTATTTTTCAATTAGTGTACCTTAGGCAAAGGCTAATCCGTCCCCCCCACCCCCAGCCTCCTCTCTCTCAGGGGAATCCATCTTCGACAAGAGCGAAGGCGCACAGTAACCTAGTAGTGGGCCATCTATCATTACTAAGTAATGAAACGGTCCAAGGGTCGCGTGACAGGGACGTCCTTCCTTACTGATGAATGAGAGGATCTTCGATCTTTGGAGAATGGGTCTTTTTCGCATGAAATGTACAACTTTTTTATCCTTTTCCATAGTCGACTATTTTTTTTTAATCTTTGATTTATAACCTTTTCGCTCATTTTGTATAAACATTAAAGGAAAACTCTCTCTTCTGTTCTGGGAAAATATTGTTGATCTTTATTCAGTTGGTCACGAAGGTTACACACTTGTCATTTAATACATCTAAAAAATAAGTCTAGATTTTTAGCTTCCTCTGCGAATTTGGAAAGTTTAGACTTTCTCAGGGTGTGGCTGGCGTTGATCTTATCTAAAGCATTAAAGAATGCATGTCCAGCGTCGCCCAGTTCCACGCTCCAATGCCCGAAAGCACTTTGCATTATTGTTTCTATACACCAATTTGCCTTCCTTTAACTGAATACTGTGGTCAAAATTCTGACAGTTTGTAGATATCGTATCGTTTCTGTCGTTTCTATCATGGCTCTTTATGCTTCCAAATGCATTTTACCAAGAGGGTTTCTACAGATAAATCCAATTTCCATCGATAACTTACACGGTGGGTTTATTATTTTCATTTGCTTTACTATTTTTGATTTGACGAAGGAACTTACAGAATGCATTATCAAAATGATTTATAAGTCTATGTTGGATTCTTGGTGACTTCTTATAACTTACTGTGATGAAATTAATTATATTCTATCTCCGCTAACCATTTCCTTTTCGTAGAGTAAATGTTTATTTCTTATATTTTCTAACAGAGAGAGAGAGAGAGAGAGAGAGAGAGAGAGAGAGAGAGAGAGAGAGAGAGAGAGAGAGAGAGAATCATTATTTTTTCCCACGTGATATCTAAGCTGGCGCCGGACTGCTTGAAGGAACCACCATCTCATGCGTAACATGAATGATTCTGGCAAAACTGTTAGTAATCAGATATCAAATCCCGCAAATACGTCACTTCATCCTCTGTATGAAATACGTCATTTGAAATCTTTAAGCATTGTGTCGTCACAGAGAAGGTGAAACGTTTTCTTCAGAAAATTCCGAGGATTAATCCTGGCTGATAGGATCCAAACCCCTCTAGGATTTCCTTGAGCTCCTCAGGGATAACTTCTAGGGCTACTAGGATGACAGTTACATATTTCTGTCTTTAGATCTCGTACTGTTCTGTCTTTTCTGTTTTCATCCTTAGCCTTTGCGTACCATGGTACAATGGCATCTATCAGATCATTTCCGTTTCTTTATTCACATGGTCAGATCTTAAAGACTTACACCATAGTCATGGAGTCCCTTGATTTCTTCGTTTCCCAACATTTCTTGTTTTTGGGGGGTGGGGGCATATGGCTGTACCACATGTTTACACATGGTAGGTTATTTTTTTGCAGTTTTAAAATGGAAGGTGGTGACAATTGTGCCAAGTCTTTTCTTGTATCCATTCTGAGTGAGCCAGTGCTGGACATCTACTTATGATGTGGGTGATAATCTCCATATTCTGTTCGATATTGAGTTACATAGCTGATGTTGATAAGTGGGCATCTATTTCATTTTGCACTTTTAATGTACGTATTGCTTGGTCTTGCGTTGCCATCAACATGCCTTCAGGCTCATTCTGCACCATATATAAAAAAAACATTACCTTTCTATGAAGTTCTATTACAAACCTTTTCTAAGCTCTTTTTCTTAATATATCTGTCTTTAAACACAATTGGTTTGCTACAAAAGTGGCCCTCACACCTTTGGCTGAACACATATTGACCTGCTCTTTTCTATCTTTCTTCTTCTTCTTTTAACGTGCTTTTTTCCCATTTTTGTATGGGGTAAGCACGATGCCTTCTTTTGAAGGACTTTTTATGCTGTATGAATTACTTTCTCAAGCAAAACTTTCCATTCCCAGTAGCAGATGTCCATGACCTGGTCAGATACTACATTCACCTCTCATTACAATAAAAAATCACCCCATTTGTAATCTTTCTCATCTAAGCACTTTTTCTTTCTCTATCTTTTAATTACTCACAATGAATCCTTAAAACATACATCACTTTGTCCACTCGGTGCGTTTCGTCTTCCACGAGCGTCAACAACCGTCATCCGAGATTATTGTTATTGTCTACTTCTCTATCTCTATATTCATTTGTTTCCCTACTTTATTTTCTTCATTTTATTGCTTCTGTGCTCATATTGTCTTTCTGTTGGGTTTCTTTCATTTCAGTTTGTCTATTTTCTTCGTTGTTTTTATATTTTGACATTTCATCTGTCATAGTTTACGACTGCTTTCTAATTTTTCTAATAAAGGCCACAAGAAGAATTTCTCTCTCTCTCTCTTTGCAGGTCGAAGTGAGTTTTCATGCCATATTCTTCCATGACGAGTACCTGAGATAAGCAGATGCACCATCTTCATGTTATGCCTCTCTGTAGCTCAGTAATTCGTTCCTGGAAATGACAGAGATCTCCTTCCCTTGTCTTCTTTTAGCGTTCCCTTCGGGGCTTTGGGGAATTCCTGTCGCAGATGAATCTCACACGAAGGCGACCCACGATGGACTCAGATTGCATTTTCTGTGATTGGAGTTCATTTCAGGAGGAGAAAGCTCCATTCAGTTCGATGTGGGGGGGGGTGAGGGTGGGTAAGGGGTTCTTTCTGAAGGAAAAAGACTGCGTTCGTTGGAAATTTATTGGAAGTGAATGGGAAATATGGGAAAGCAAGTGAAATTCTGTCATGAGCATTAGGTATTAAAAATACAGTAATCTTGATATTGGTTTAGAGAGAAATTGCATTTCCTTAAATTTCTCTGAGAGGAAAAAAAAGAAAAAATTAGGATTTCTTCAGAAAAAATGAATCACCTTTCCTTAACCGTATAAGATTGAAAATGTAATTCTTTATTCACAAGAAGAAAAGAGGAATCTTTTACAAGAAGAGAAATGTTTAACCTTTTATGAAGAAGACTCGCGAAGGGTAAAAAGAAATAAATTTATATTATCTTGGGATAAACGAGGATTTTCTTTCAGTAAACCAACCCTAGGACTGGTGAGTGTAACAATCGCATTCTAGTCAGGAAACCTGAAACGCGGAATTTTAATCAAGTAATGTTTAAACTTCCTTGTTAGGAACAGACATCGAATCCGCCACATTATTGGTATATCAAATATTTCGAGTATTATATGGATTTAGAAATAAAACGCTCAGTAGGAATAGACAGGTAAAGATGAAGGCACTTTCTTGATAATCCACCAAGCAACTTTTGCTCTCTCATCAGCCTGTCCTACGCACTTTTTGAAAAAAACAGGAAACTGAAAGAAAACTAGGCAAGGGAACTCAAGCCCAAGATCATGGAAGGCCATGGTACAATAGCTATGGTTAAAGTTAAGTATATCTCAGTTTCACCAGACCACTGAGCTGGTTAACAGCTCTCCTAGGGCTGGCCCGAAGGACTAGATTTATTTTACGTGGCTAAGAACCAACTGGTTACCTAGCAACGGGAACTATAGCTTATTGTGGAATCCTAACCACATTATGACGAGAAATGAATTTCTATCACCAGAAATAAATTCCTCTAATTCTTCATTGGCCGCTCGGAGAGTCGAACGCGGGGCCAACAGCGTGCTAGCCGAAAGCTCTACTCACCCCTCCTATGAAGAACTAATAGCTATGGTACAGTCCATGGTTGGAAAACAAGTTTTGAATTCAGAGTAACATTCCCTTAAAAGGGTTGCCAACAAAGGCTAAAGGGTCCCTTCTACCCACTAGTTTGATTTCGGAGTGTCCTTCTACTAAAAGAGTTGCCTGCCAAGGCTAAAGAGTCTCTTTCTTTCACTGTCAATTATTTGATATCTCGGAAAACACCATAGGTTCACTTGTTGTCGAACAACATCGAGTAAGAAGAGTGCTGACAATTTTGAAAAGCAGGAAATTGTATTATGCTTGAATATTAAAAAGTACGCATAAAATTCATAACTATCAGCAACATTTCGAAGTCTTTATTATCTTACATGTAAAAGTGAATGTTTGTATGTTAGTTTTTATGTTTGTTTGTATGATTTGGTGCTGTGAAATCTGAACTGCTTGACCGATCTAGACAAAATTTGGCACATGGCCATCATTTAACCCAACTTAGGTTTCAAACCTGTACCAACGCACCGTTACCCTTTCCCTTACCTTTGTAACTTATGTGGTAAATAAACTCTACGGGTTTATCATACCCAATTTCATGCATTCAAGACAATACAAATATATAATTCAAAATCCTTTTCAGTCACCACAGTAATACCTGGATAAAAGGGACAGTCACCACAGTAATATCCTGATAAATGGACAGTCACCAGAGTACTATCTGGATAAAAGTGACAGCCACCACAATAATACCTGGATAAAAGGGACAGAAAGCACAGTAATACCCGGTTAAAGGTGGTAGACAGCACAGTAATACCTGGATAAAAGTGAGTCACCACAGTAATACCTGGATAAAAGTGAAAGTCACCACAATACTATTTGGATAAACAGGACAGACAGCACAGTAATAACTGGATAAAAGGGACAGTTACCACAGTAATACCTGGATAAAAGAGACAGTCACCACAGCAATCTATATATATATAAATGGATGTATGTATGTATGTGCGTATGCATGTTCCAGCATAACTCTGGAACGCATTGAGCAATTTCAACCAAACTTGGTATACACATGACTTACTATCTAGAGAAGAATACTGTGGGGTAAGAAATCACTAGCCCCAAAGAGCACCAAAGGGGGTGGGGGTGGGATGGGCTTCCCTGAAATGGGGCTGGTTCTGCCTGTACACTTATTAACTAAATAAACTCTACAGGTTCATCATACCTCATTCCGGCATACATATGATTCACTATCTGAAAAGAATACTGTGGGGGTAAGACATCACTGGCAACAAAGGGGGTGGGGGTGGGAGAGGGGTGACATGTAAAATAACCAAAAATGACAGATATTAGCATCTAACCCATTGTTTTCAAGGTCGCTTAGATGAACAGTGACACTTACGATGCCCCTGAAGTCCAAGTTCAGCCCCGATGGGAATGGGGGTGAGAAGGGGTGAATATAAAATGTCAAAAATACTGGACAATATAACTGAAGCAACTATCTTAACATGAAAGGGAGAGAGAGAGAGAGAGAGAGAGAGAGAGAGAGAGAGAGAGAGAGAGAGAGAGAGAGAGAGAGAGAGAGTTTATCAGTTGTTATTCAGAGTTTTGCCGGGAATTGGTGGGTTAGTAAGCTAGAACCTGGATAAAAGGGACAGTCATCGCAGTAATACCTGGGCAGAAGGGACAGTCACCACAGTAATACCTGGATAAAAGGGGACAGTCACCACAGTAATACCTGGTTGAGGGTGACAGACAGCACAGCAATATCTGGATAAATAGACAGTCACCACAGTAACACCTGGATAAAAGGGAGAGACAGCACAGTAATACCTGGTTAAGGGTGACAGACAACACACTAATATCTGGATAAAAGGGACAGTCACCACAGTAATACCTGGATAAAAGGGACAGTCACCACAGTACATCTCTGTAAAAGGGACACAGCACAGAAATATCTGGATAAAAGGGACGCACAGCACAGTAATACCTGGATGAAAAGGACAGTCACCACAGTAATATCTGGATAAAAGGGACAGTCACCATAGTAATACCTAAATAAAATGGACAGTCACCACAGTAATACCTGGATAAAAGGGACAGTCACCACAGTAATATCTGGATAAAAGGGTCAGGAAGGTTAAGAGTCAATGAGCTGTAGTAGAAAGAATGTTTCAGCTCAGATTTGTTAACGATTCGTATCGACGATAAAACAGTGGCAAATGAAGAGATCAACGAATACAAAATGATGAAGAAATCCAAAGCAACTATTACTGGTAGACAGATTTAAAACGCATTGGTAAAGAAGTAATGAAAAACAGGAATGATTGTTTGTGACAAGACAAGGCAGTATCGTCTACAATCCAAAAATGTTCAGAACAGCAGAATGGAGGTCATGCACTGCAAGGACCTGTTAGTAAGAATTATCTGTATCTTGATGAAGGCGACGGTTGTGATAATAAGGATGGTAATGACAATATGAATCACAGAAGGAGGAGCCTGTTCCCTCGACATAATTTAAGCCAAGAAACAAAACAACGAAAAAGTGGGAAGATAATAAACAATATCATATCATAGTACACTGGGAAATAATCTAATACTAATGAACTGTCTAAACATTTACATTCAAACTAGAGAGAGAGAGAGAGAGAGAGAGAGAGAGAGAGAGAGAGAGAGAGAGAGAGAGAGAGAGAGAGAGAGAGAGGCGTCTTACATTGTCTGCAGTTTAAAAGGGAGAAGAAAAAATAGAGGAAGAAACAAGTTGATGCCTTACAATGACGGGAGCGAAAGACTAGCCATTTGAGAGGAGAGGAGACAGGACTGATGGAAATCCGATAATGGAAAAACCCCCAAAACTTTGGCAGTAGAGGAAACGTAAGAAGTACTCGAGCTCTAAATGGCATTAACTGAAGCTTAAATGTGCACTCGACTTTTGATCTGCAAGTTCCTTTTCGCTTTGAATGACTTGGGGAAGTTGCCAAATGGAGTAAAGAACCAACTGGAATATTGACTGGGAAGTTAAATTTATATTTGTGTTATATATGAGGAGGAAAATATAGTTTGGCTTTGACTCGTGACAATGAAATCTATTCATCTGAAATACACAATATCATGGAGCATTCCAGAAGCTACGTATAGCTTATCATATCCCTTATGTATTATTTCCCTTATCATCTCATCTTTTACATTTTCCCCCAAGGTAGCGTGCCAATCCCACTGGAAAATGCATTCTGAATACATCATTGAATTTACTGATATTAACTTTTATAACTCTTTCTTTGTCAACATAACTTTTTGTGGCATCATTGTTAATAGATTTGTGACCTGTATCTGATTGACTGTTTCGCTTCAGAAAGGCGAGAAATTGTGTAGCTTTATTGTTTTACCCATTCCTCCCCATAAATTGAAGAGAGAGAGAGGGAGAGAGAGAGAGTTGCAAATTTAAAGTACATCCACCTGATTATATATTGACAGAGCTACTGTCGATATAAATTTCATCTGATTGTGGAACTCATGCGAAAGAGAGAGAGAGAGAGAGCTCTGCAGGTAATTATTTACTGGCTCAGTCGAGTTGAAGCAATCTTAACAAGGTAACTGGTCTGTTCCTTGGGATGTTCATCCAAGACATCAAATAAAAACTGATAGAAATTATATGTATGGCCGCATATTTATTTCAAATACCAAAAGGCTTTAAGTTTTGACTTGTGCGGGATATCAAATATGGTCACCGATAGTTTGGCCGAATACGTTATAAGTTGTTTATAAGAGTGCATAAAGTATTTTATTTGTATGTATTTCGAAACAACTGGCATTCTCGAGTAACTTCAACGTGTTATTTCCGCATCTTCAAAAAAAGATTTTTCCAAATTATTACATGAGAATTTTTTTAAAGTTAAGACCCTGAAGACGAGAATTCGCTCTTTCATAAAATAAAACAAAATATACAAGGAAAAAAGAGATCATTTGTTTGAGTTCAAGTGAAGGTTTTTTCAGGGTAAAGGAGGAAGACAACATAGATCAGGAAAGCTCAGTGTTTAGTTTCCAACTCACGGGGACAAAAAAATAAAAGCAAAAGTTGTGACACCTTATTGGCACTTTGAATTGGAAGATATTTTGCAAAAGGAATGTGTCTGTTTAAGAAACGCTTGTATAAAAAGTAAACAAAAAGAACATAGATGTATGCAATGACAATAAGTTTAAAACATGCAAAAGGGTGCACAATTTCTTCCGTTACAGACTGAAACTACTTCTCATAAGAATGAGTAAGAAACTATGCGAACATATGGAATTGAAATAAAGAACTAAAACCTCATAGGAGTAAATGCGTCCGTAATAAAAAAAAAAAAAAAAAAAAAAACATAAAAAAGGTATTCGAAATCATTTTTTTTAAAGAACTGGAGAGTTCTGCTGGAATTCTAGCCAGGGGTTTCCTTTAAATATTAAATTATTTACTTGGCCCATAAACCTTGTAAGTATGCTCTGGAAAAAATCTCTTGGGCCCTAAAACCGTCTGGAGGGTCGATCCACTTCAAACGCAATGGAGAAGCTTTTGTTCTGTTTGTTTTATGCTGAATCCCCAAATTGTTTCACTGCCGTAAGAGAGATCAGATCACTACTCTGTAGTCTACTTACAATACTAGAGGGTTTACTTTTAGTTTTCTGTAAAAGAAAACTAATGTGCCGGCTTTGTCTGTCCGTCCGCACTATTTCTGTCCGCCCTCACATCTTAAAAGCTACTGAGGCTAGAGGTCTGCAAATTGGAGAGTTGATCGTCTAACCTCCAATCATCAAACATACCAAATTGCAGCCCTCTAGCCTCAGTAGTGTTTATTTTATTTAAGGTTAAAGTTAGCCATAATCAAGCTTCTGGCAACGCTATAGGACAGGCCACCACCGGGCCGTGGCTGAAAGCTTCATGGGCCGCTGCTCATACAGAAAACTCGATTGCGCCGAAGAAACTTCAGCGCATTTTTTACTTGCCTTTTTTTTTACAGTTTAGGAATTGCTGTTTCCTGAAAATTTTTCAGTTTCAACATGCAACTTTGTAAGGTAAGATTTGAGGAAACAGTGAGTTTAGATAGACACACAACCATCGATCGCTCTCTCTCTCGCTCTTGCATTTTTCTGAATAATGTAGTTTACTTCGTTTTTTTACTTCCCTGGCACCTGTCAGAAGTGGAGCTTTGGGTTCCAAGGGTCTGTATGTTTTTTTTTGTTCTGTCCCCTAGCATACATACTATGAATTTCTTTCACTATGTATCAATCCTTCCTTAATGGCTCAAAAATAAAAAAAAAAAAGATCAGGCCTTACACCCATTATTTCCTTTTTCCTTCTAGTTATGAAAGATATAAAAATCACATGTAAGAGCGATTATAATCATATATATATATATATATATAATATATATATATATATATATATATATATATATATATATATATATATATATATATATATATATATAGGCTATATATATATATATATATATATATATATTTTATATATTTCATATATATATTATATATACATATATATAATTAATTCTAACTTTCAGAGAAGGTAATGGACCCTGAGTTATTCAAATCCTTTAATGAAATGACAGCAAGTTTATAAAAATTAATAACCTCCACAGAAGGCACAGGGTCACTCAATCAATACATGAAAATACTTCATAATTTATAGATTATTCTTCGTATACTATCTTCTATTAATTTCCACTTTATGAAAAAGGATTTCCTCACTTGAACTTCTTCTTTTAACATGCTTTTTTTCCCATTTGTATGGGGGTAAGCACGATGCCTTCTTTTGAAGGACTTTGATTTGGCTTTGGGGTAGACTTTGTAGTCTCGATCGGCTGCCCTGCCTGACATCGCTTAGACCCCGGTAGCGTACGTACATGTATTGTACCAGTCACCAGCACCCTTTCTCCCAGCAGCGAGGAGACGTCGCACGGTTAGGTCGACAGTCGAGATGTGTGAGGTGTCTGTACTTGAACGCATTACTTTAACAACCTTCCAGCAAGCTGCCTCCAACCATTTATTATAGTAAGAGCCTCACACAGCATGAGGTGAGAGAAAATCTTTATTCTGGGCTTCCGTTCTCTCCAGGGCCTGGAGGAGAAAAGAGAAACGGCAAAGGAGGAAAGAATAACTACGGTAGAGGAATACTGGTGAGGAATACCAAGTACGAATACAAGTAAAAAAATGTACAAATGCAAAGATATTTAGCGAGTCAATGAACTCTGAAAAATTATGAAGACTGAGAACCAGAATCAGGAAGTGAATAATACAGAAGTAGAAAATAAACTAAATGTTAATAATGAAGGAGAGGTAACACTCATGAATATAACGATTTTATGAGAAGAGTATGAAAAAAAAAAAAAAAAAAAAAATATATATATATATATATATATATATATATATATATATATATATATATATATATATATATATATTTATATATAAATATATATATATATATTATATATATATATATATATATATATATATATATATATATATATATATATATATATATATATATATATATATATATATAAGCAATATAAAACAGAATCATTTGGAAGAGAGGGAATATAAAGATAACCAAATCCTCTAACAACCATTAAGTTGACAAGAATAAGAAACAGACACCAGCAGTGTAATCCCTAATTTCAATAAAAAAGGTAAAGCAGTCAATAGTATACAATCTCTTTAAAAACAATACGAGCTTGTTGAAACTGAACACCGCTTAATACTTCAAAATAATAATGGAAAGAAGAAAAGAAACTGCCGGCCGCAAAATTCTGTAGTTATTCTGTGATTAAGACAAACAAACAAATGCGCATGCTGTCCTGTAAGGAAAACAAGTAAAAAATGCGCCGAGGTTTCTTCGGCGCAATCGAGTTTTCTTTACAACGTATAATGCTGTATGAGCCGCAACCCGTGAAACTTTCAGCTAAGGCCCGGTGGTGGCCTGTCCTATAGCGTTGCCAGACGCACGATCACGGCTAATTTTAACCTTAAATAAAATTTAAAAAAAACTTCTGAGGCTAGAGGGCTGTAATTTCGTATGTTTGATGACTGGAGGGTGGATGATCAATATATCGATTTGCAGCCCTCTAGCTTCTGTAGTTTTTAAGATCTTGGGGCATATCTTATGTTTTTGTTCATTTTTTCTTTTTGCGTGTAATTTCATTTTCCTCTCTCTCTTTGATATATATATATTATATATATATATATATATATATATATATATATATATATATATATATATATATATATATATATATATATATATACATACATATATATATATATATATTATATATATATATATATATATATATATATATATATATATATATATATATACTGTATAGATATATAAATGTATACATATATATGCACGCATGCGTAAGCGCGTGTATATATGCATATTAAATAAAAAAAGATTAAAAACCAACTTATTCACGTCTGGTCAACGACCGACGTGGTGTGTTGACACACTTTACCTTACAAAGTGGATGGCGTCAAAATCTAAAAAAAAAAAAAAAAAAAAAAACAGAAAACTGCAGGACTACGTAATACATGTTCTGCGAAAGGTTGAGAGAGAGAGAGAGAGAGAGAGAGAGAGAGAGAGAGAGAGAGAGAGAGAGAGAGAGAGAGAGAGAGATATAAGAGGTTTAACCTAAATAATGACTTAAAAGAAAAATTTATATTTTGCAACAGTTGGAAATATTTTAATCGCTTCGTGAATTTAATAATGTGAACTGTGAATCTTTAACAATAATTATTATCAAAAAAGCGTAATCACAATTAATAATAAAACCTAAATATGCAATAAACAGATTTTCATATTGTCATTGCCTAACTGACACATATTTACTAGGACTTGTTTCGAGTGGCTGGAGAACCTACTCACGAGCAACATTCACTGTCTTTTGAAAAATAGTGACAGTGAGGCCAGTCTCCCATACCTTAGATTGACTTCAACTTATTTCAGGGTTATTCGAATCAGGTTCTAACATTTCTCTTTTATTGGCCGTCTGGCTGATAGCGTTCAATTGACGAACAAAAATATATTTAATTTAATTTAAAAATAAAGATACAAAAATAAATCGTATTTTCTCGTGATTTTCAGACTTGGGTTAAACGAAATTTATTTTCAAATCAGGCGGCATCGTCGGGAAGAAGGAATTTTTTTTCACTAGTGGTTGTCCCTTTGTATATCAAAAGTAGTTTAAAACGAATGAAGTGGTTTTAATGAAGGCGACGGAATACAATCATTCGATGACTATGCTGGACAATATAATTTTTAGAGGGATGGTGACTGGATATGTAGAGGTATGGTACCGCCTTGTCCAAGGCAGGTCAGGAAAGACTTGTTGCCTGTGCTCAGCAACATGAGCTATATATTTTGTTCAGTAGTGACTATTCTGTATTCCACATACTTTCCCACTCGTTTTGGACATGGATTTTGCTCGTGTTTATTTTCTTCGTCCATAATCTTCGGCTGCTTCCTATTGTAGTTTGAATTGATTTAGACGGTGAACTCTAGTTTTTCCGCAGTTTCTGACATAATTGCTTTTTTCAAATCATTCTTATTGCAAAATACTTTTGTTGTTTATACAGCATAATTACTGCTGTGGAGAAATAGGAATTTACAGTCAAAATCATAAGAACCTCATAAAAAACCTATCAGAAACCGAGGATTTATTTGCTTTAAGATTTTCATTACAGAAGACAGTGAGTGATGCTCAAGTCAGTTTCATTGTAAGTACTGACCAATTTAAAAAGTATATAAAAACAGCCTTGGTAAAAGCAATACGATTTTGCAAGGTTTTGGGAGTAACGGGGTGCCCCAAAACAATAACCGGTGCTGGCACAGGCGCAAACAAATCTATAACAACAATGTCTTGGATGTCGCTTCATTCAGATTATTTACCTTAGCGCTTTATTTCCAGTATAATGAATGAGTGCTTTAATAGAACTTATATAATGCAAAATCAAATCAGCGTAATCATGACTACAAAATGGTAGACTGTGTTTATTTTTTTAAATCAACTGTCCTACATATAGATATGCAGGATAACATTCTCAAGACAAGTGCGCGCGCGCGTGTGAGTGTTTGTGTGTGTGTAACATTCCACCACAGGAAGGGCGGGATAAAAAGAAAAGATATGTACCA
This sequence comes from Macrobrachium rosenbergii, assembly GCA_039081455.1. Lineage (NCBI taxonomy): Eukaryota > Metazoa > Arthropoda > Malacostraca > Decapoda > Palaemonidae > Macrobrachium > Macrobrachium rosenbergii. The sequence continues at coordinate 65,144,933 of JANJGK010000005.1, read as the reverse complement.
CATACGCATGAAAACTTAAAATCCCGTGAAAAGGAACATTCGATTTCGAATTATTGTTTATACAAGAGGAGAAGTTGCCTCCATGGAAACATTATCAAATGGTATTGATGTGAAAATATATACCTCTCTCTCTCTCTCAGGAATATTCAACCACTAATCCACTGGGTACGCGACTAGATAGCTGAATGCTTTTCGAACTTGCATGGGAAGAGAGAGAGAGAGAGAGAGAGAGAGAGAGAGAGAGAGAGAGAGAGAGAGAGAGAGAGAGAGAGAGAGAGAGCACTTGGCTTGGAATAAAACTGAAGGGATCTTTAAGATAGATTTTAAAAAATGCAGATTATCTCATTCATTCGCCAAACTAGTTATTTTGGCAGCCATCATGTTATTCCTTTAAGTTCTTATTATGCAGTGAACCACAGTGTTTTGCATCAGAATGCTATTACGATATAAGTTTCCTTGACCGTGGATAAACAGGGAGAGAATACCAAAGCATACGAGATTAGAGGAGAAGCCAGATTTATCCATGACTTGAATATGCATAAATTCTATTTACTGTGCACGGACACACACACACACACACACATATATATATATATATATATATATATATATATATATATATATATACATATATATATATATACATATATATATATATATATATATATATGTGTGTGTGTGTGTGTGTGTGTGTGTGTGTGTGTATATTATATATATAATTATATATATACATATGTATATATATACTGATATATATATATATATTATATATACATACAAACATATATATATATATATATATATATATATATATATATATATATATACTGTATATATATATATATATATATATATATATATATATATATATATATATATATATATATATATATATATATATATATATATATATACAGTATATATATAATAAGCGGCAATTTAAACACTTGTCCCCATACGCTTTTATTAATCAAAGAACACAGCCCTGAGAATAGAAATTAATACATTAAACCCAACTGGTTTTTTAGAATGAATTACCAATTCATACAAATATTTGTGAAAACTAACTTCATATATACTTTATGTACAGTTACTCGGTAAGCCGGATAAATTGCTTATACACATTAACAATAGTTCTCCATTTCATACTGTCACAGTAAATTCAAGCCACATCTGTTGACAAAGAACCTGTGTTTCGATACTTTTCTTCAGCTTATACAGACTATTGTCACAAAGCTACGTAGAAGATCCCAGCTCCTGCTCTTTAGGAACCTCCCAGGAAAATAATCCTTACAAAACATATTTCCATTCCATTCAAGAAGTCAACTAGGCTGATTTTATAAAAGCGAAGCGCAGCTTTCTTAAAAGAAATTACACAGTTAATTACCATAATTAAATGGCTGTTGGTTGAAGAGCTGTGAACTATGTATTCCATTTAAAGAGCGAGTTTCTTAACTGCTCGTGCCCTGTAGCACCTCTTAGGCATTTGTGTGTGTGTGTGTGTGTGTGTGTGTGTGTGTGTGTGTGTGTGTGTGTGTGTGTGTGTAAAAAGTTAAGAACACCTACGTTATTGCCCTTAATATTTTCAAGCGTTCAACGGGTATGGGATTCAGTCTTATTAGACAAACTTGTTTCCCTCCGCTAACTCAACTGAAGCTTAGTAGTTTACTTTCATATCGACATGTTTCGGTTATAAGCATCTGATTTCTTTATTATAATTTCGTATGGTTACCCTGGGATCAATTGCCTCCCTTGCCATTTGTATTCTTTTTATCCAGAACCGTCCCGAGGTTCCAGTTTTCCCCCACCATTCTCACGTAGAAGATAGTAATTCTTCCTCCATTCATTTTTAAGGAAGGGGGAGGGTGTTGGGCCGAGCTCTTCACAAACCTAATCTAAATCTGGCGTAAGTTTCTGTAACGCTAAATATGTGGATGAGTAAAGTCCCTCCGATTGTAGGAGAGGAAAGTTTACATGCTTTAAGAGCATCAGTACCTTTTAATGATTTTTCCCCTATTTATTTTATGACAGCAAATCTCTCATTATTTGTCTTTATGTGTAACATTACTGTTTCATAAATTTGGTATTTTGAGAGACGTCCTTTTTTATTATAAATAATTTCTATATAAATGATAAGCAAATTTAAAATCCTACATCCTTTTTTTGCAATGAAATTTAGAATTTTAATCGTTATAATGCAGTGTGTATATAAGCAAATATTATCATCAATAATGAGAGCTTGCGAAACACAAAATTAAATTCTTGATACATCCTATAAATAAAGCTGATCTGGGTTGAAAACAGAAAAAAAATTCGATGAAACTTGTTTGCATATTCAGGAAAAGCTTGTTAATCACTT
>JANJGK010000005.1:65055074-65137574 GCA_039081455.1 Macrobrachium rosenbergii | reverse complement strand
CGCATAATTTAAAACTCAAAATTAAATCTAAGTAAAATCCTTAAAACAAGAAACGCTAAAATCAAAACATACTTTACCAAAAAAAAAAAAAACAAAAAAAAAAACCGACAAAAAAATAACTCTAAAAAAAACCTTATAAACCTTAACACATACATTACACAACACTAAAAAAAATCCAACTGTCACGCGTATAACGAAAACAATTTGTATGCCGACCGACGTAGGAATGACCCGGCTCACCCAAACTACTTCTGACGAAAGTAAACGTCCCTTCCAAGGACGATCAACTCCAGGAGCAACTACCAATCGTTACCCTAAAACAGTCGCTCGGTTCTTCGTGGCGAGAATCAGGCTAAAGGCTTTTGTTAGCTCCTCCGCTTCAGTATCTTCCTTTTTAGCTATAATCTTTTGTTGACGCTCTATTAATTCTTTAAGAAACATTTATGAAGTATTGAGTTGAGAGCACTTGCCGCCAAGCATGCTGTGTTGTTTTTTTTTATGTTAAATTCGCATTTTGTAAGAAATCTCATTGGGGGAAACGTCTTAATTTTTAAACAATATACACATGAGCAATGTAGAACTGACGCTGACTATCAGACATTCTAAGGATTCCCAAGAATGATCCTTTAAAGGTCGAAATACTGTAGAGTTGTCTCTTACGTATAATAAATTTCTTTCTTCCAGTTCCAAAATTGAAGAGTCACCGACCTTTACATGCACTTTCGAGGTTTTATAACACAAACACATTATTCCAAATAAAACTTGGTTAATTTTGCTGAATACATATTACCTCACTGCAAGCATTTCTAAGTTCAAAAATTATTAAAAATAATAATTATCAGCAGCACGAATAAAATCAATTAAAACACTAGATGAGTATAAGGAACACAGCTTCTAACACGAGATACAATTACAATAAACAGAGATCCACTGTAGCTAAATGTCACTTTCCAACTTTACCTGTATATCAAAGACATCCCATACCTTGTAGGATAAAGGATATCCTCAATCCTAACGATATTATACAGAACGTACATGTCTTTGAGGCCTGTCTTCTCTCTCTCTCTCTCTCTCTTGATATATATATATATATATATATATATATATATATATATATATATATATATATAAATACATGTATATATATATATATGTGTGTGTACATTATATGTACATTATGATATACATATATATATATATATATATATATATATATATATATATATATATATATATATATATAGAGAGAGAGAGAGAGAGAGAGAGAGAGAGAGAGAGAGAGAGAGAGAGAGAGAGAGAGAGAGAGAGAGACTGGGCTTCAAGACGTGCACGTTCTGTGTAAGACCGTTAGAATCGAGACACGAAAATTTCTGACAGAATTATCAGGTCAAACACTCATGACCATAAAATTCAAGAAAATTTCCCTAGGGCATGGAGTATTTGAGTAAAGCACTGTACATTTCTTTTAATTAACTGCAGTTCAATATCGCCAATATTAATAACACAACTTCATTATACATACGTACATACATGCATTCATACATACATACATACACAAGTATATGTATATATGTGTGTGTGTGTATACAATGAAGTTTTGTTACTAATATTAAAAGAAATGTACAGTGCTTTATTCAAATACTCCATGTCCTAGGGGAATTTTCTTGAATTTTATGGTCATGCCTGTTTGACCTGATAATCCTTGTGTCTGGATGTAAGTCTAAGGTAAAGTTCGTTGTTCCAAGGATTGATGAACCTCCTTTAGGTCGAATGATCTCGGCAGCATAGCACTTGCACAAGAGATAGCTGTGCACTGGTCCCAGGAATTATACATGTGACTGTAACGAAATTTTGTTTCAAAGCCTTCAGAAAATACTATGTGTATGTATTTGGAGTCTAACTCCGCCCTAACAGTGAGGACTCCGTTTATGACCGCGTCATAAAGTGAAGGTGCTTGGTATAATCCCAGGATCCTTTTTGATCAGGGGATGTCCATCTTTTGTTATCTCTGTGGACTTCAATACAAAGCACAGAATTTGTGTTTAAATGTCAGGTCGGCTCTGGAATTCTGTTAAACACAAATGAATGATGACCTTTCAATAATTATGATTCACCTAATTACACTTAGACCTATGCTCACAAGCTGTTCCGGAAAAAGGAATCCCACTGTGATTTCTGGTTACTTTGACCATTAGTCTTTTTAGATAACTCTTAAAGTCGCAGAGTGCACCAACCATATCTCAGCCAGAGCAATCAACGGTCTTTCAACAACGTCAGTTAACACGATGACCATACTTCTCAGTCCTGTCAACAGTTTCCACGTGCTCACAATGAAGTAATTGTATCCAAGATACAGAGTCATTTATCAAACCGCTTCTCCCTGTTTCCCTGATATACATGTTACCCTATGAACAGTTCTTGATTTGGTTTTCTGTCTTGAGGCTCAGGTTTCCATATCAAAATGAAAAGGTATACTTGGAATGTTCGGTTTTACACCAATAGGCTCGACCTTTTTTAACTCGTAAACCATCCCCAGTGCCTTTGATGTTACGCTCTATAACATTAAAAAACTATGAGCCTTGGCATACACTGTTGGCCATTAATTACTAGTTACAAGAAAACCTTTTGCTGGAAACCAAACTCACTACCTTCATCAATACCATAAACTGTTGTTATGAATTTTATCAGGCTTTCTTTCACCGAAGCGATAAGGTGAGACTTATTCATGGCATCTTTTTGTTTCCTAGTTCCAGTCTTCCTCTATATCCCTTTTCTGATTCATTGTAGTATTGCTTTATTGATCCATGTAAGCCTTAATTCCCAATCTTTTCAGAGTCATTATTTATCACTGGGTAATTTTTTTTTTTACTTTGGGCAATCATCAGAGCGCAAGTACATTCATAGTTTGGTCTTTTGATGGAAAAGAACCGTATTAACCATTCTGTTTTACGGTGTACATGCAGAAATGTGGCCCCTTGTTAACTGAAACAAGGGAACCACATTTAGTAGAAAATGGTCTAAATGTCAACCACTGTGTTAGGGCACTCAGAACGGTTAGAATATTTTGCTGAGTCATGCAAAAAAGCTGCAGTGGAAAATATTCATTGGTTATTGTGATAAAGAAAAGTGCTCTTACTTGTTGTCAATCCTCAAATGATAAAGGCATGTAGACCGACCTTAATCAGGCAGAACCACAACTTAACTCCCCGCATGATATACAAACACATGTTGTGAGGGAGACCGACGGTTTTTTTTACTGAGACCAGTTAGTCTCCACCACTACTGCTTCTTATGAGGCCTACTTCAGGCTTTTTCTCTCACCATTTAGAATAAAGGGGCCCATACACGTTCAAAAAAAGCGTCAAAATTTTGCATCAAAATTTTGATATCAAAATTTTGATGCAAAATTTGAGTGTGTAGGACGTTTTGATGTCAAAAAAAGATTTGAAGCAAAATTTTGATTGATCAAATCCGTTTGATATTTTTTGACGAGTCGTCAAATTTTTGATGCGTGTGTGGGCTCCTGTCAAAATTTTGATCAAACTTTTTAGTTCGCAGGTGACTGACGAGGAGATAGGATCGCCATGTCTGTGAAGAAGGAGGTCGAAAAGAGATTTTTGATTGAAGTTTTAGGAGAATTCTGTCAGCAGTATTTTAAAAACGCTGACATTATCATAATCGAATTTACTTGCTAAGGATAATTATCCAAGGATTCTCTCTCTCTCTCTCTTCCAAAAAAAAAAAAAAAGGAACAGACACGTGGAAAATCATACAAGGATCCATTTCAACCAAGACAAAATCCACGCGGGATGGGCTTACATTACAGCTAAACCTGCGTTTCTTTTTTATTATTTTTTTTTTTACTCTGTCTCCTGTTTTACACAAAAAATTAAACTATATAACTAACAAATACCTCAGGAGAGCACAAAAATGAGAAATATCCAACAACCAGATATAACTGGAATCATGAACCTTCCCTTACCCAAGCACTTATTATCAACCATAATTATTATTCGTTATAACCTTCCATATTATTCGTTATAACCTTTACGTTTCCGACATTTTCCTCTGCGTCAGAGCGTGGAATGTGAAAAATTTCTCTTGCAAAAGGTGAGCTGAATTTCTACAAAATGGCCTCTTCAACTAATAGCTATCGTTTCAATGAAACAAGGAATATTTCCACTTCATCTTTTCCTCTGTTCATGATGCTCACAATGCCAACACTAGTGCTATGGCCACTGATGCATCCATGTCGAAGATTTTGACGATACTGAATTTTGATGGGAAAAACGCCTAAACGTGTGTGGGCAATTATGCATCAAAATTTTGTATAAAAGTTACACGTCAAAATTTTGATGCAAAATTTTGACGCTTTTTTTGAACGTGTATGGCCACCTTAAGGTCCATATTATAAATTCTTACATTCGCCATTCCAGTAACTACGGTTCCCCCTAAAGGAGAAGTTCCTCGTTCGACGAGTCGGTAGAGTTCTCGCCTAGCAGTCTGCTAGGCCCGAGTTCGATTCTTGGACCGGCCAATGAAGAATTAGAGGAATTTACTTCTGGTGATAGAAATTCATTTCTCGGTATAATGTGGTTCGGATTCCACAATAAACTGTAGGGCCCGTTGCTAGGTAACCAATTGGTTCTTAGCCACGTAAAGTAAGTCTAATCCTTCGGGCCAGCCCTAGGAGAACTGTTATCAGCTCAGTGGTCTGGTTAAACTAAGGTATACTTAACTTAACTCCTAAAGGAGAAGAGTTCCCTGTTAAATGAAAAAATAATGTGCAACCATACCATTTTTCATGCGTTTAATAATGATAGTTTGTGAAATAGACGCCACGTTTAGAATTATTGTCGTCCAACCTTGGGCCAGTAAGCTATGAAGCTGAACACAAATGAAAGAAAACTGGCTGAATCTTTGAGGATAAACTTTGTTGAGTATGTGTAGCAAAAGAAGACTTAATTATCAGAAATACAGAGGCGAACAGAAGCGATAAAAAAAGGCTAGTGTAGCTGAAAGGCAGAATTATAGTTTAAGAAGGTTTTGTCATTTGGAAATAAAGAAGGATGATAGGAATTAAAGAGAGTACAATTCGAAGGAGTCGAACGGACTGGGAGAATACCTAACAAATGTTAGGTAGATGAAAAGCGAGCAAGGAGTGCCTCAATATCCAGAAAAGGAGAGAGAGACTGTGCCTGATAGAGGTGAATACTGCACGGTGTTGAATATGCAAATATTAGCCTTTTTCATCAGTGCATAAGGTGCCTAATGTTGTGGAAGTTCTCTTCACAGTGGGTTCATCCCCGATGCGGCAGTGATCATTGTTTCGTCTTTTCTCAGGGCTCGCCTTTATTAGGGGAAACGAAACAAAGCTGAAAATACTCCTAACACTAATACTAATTCACAACTGGAATGATTGATGGGCACCAGGCCAACAAACCTCGGACCTTACAAATGTAAAAATGCATGCATGAAGATCAAAGCATTTCCCAAATTTCTTTTCATACACTTAAGCAGAAAGACACCTGTCATGGGTAAAAGAAAAAAAAATACACACAGCCATACATAAGAAGACTTAAAAACAATCCTACTAAAATACCATCAGGCAAATCAAAACGAAAAAATTTAAAGGGCGCAGGAAAGTTAAAGAAGCAAAGTTGGTCGAGCAATTTTCGCTCCATTATCAAAGACAGGAGTATTTATCTTTACTTAAAAGAGCAAAATAAAAACGAAAAAGAAAGGAAAATGAGGAGGAACGCATTACTTCAGCCTGAGAGAGGATGAATACATTCAGGAATTGGGAGTCGAAAAACATTTAGCGCTTAAGAGCATTTGCCGCAAATAAAAAGCCGTAAAAGATACATTCTTTGGGCAAGTAACAATGGTGGAAACGAGAAGTTTAGGCAGATAAGGTGTGTGGGAGAAGAGGTTTTATTTATAAAGGAAGAATCCTTTATGGGCAGGAGCACGCACACGCAATTTTAAACACTGTGTTTTTAAATCCTTATCCTCGCACACACCATGATTCGTGTTTGTAACAAGTATGAATGACATAACAGATATGAGAAAGCAAATTCAGGTGGTTACTCAAGATGTCACCAATTAAAATAATTTACCTTTAGACAACATTTGTTTTTATTTTTTCTAATGGCTTGGCACAGAAGTTCTTCTCCATAAAAGAGACAATCTTTTCCCTGACCAGGATTCAAAAGAGACAATCTTTTCCCTGACCAGGATTCAAACTATTTCCAAAATAAGTTAGCATGTAAAAATTTTAACAAATTAACTCGTGTAATTATCATGAGGTGGAAAAAGAACGCCTTGCAAATTGATCACATTATATGATTCCTCAGCAGCTCGCACTGAATATTAAAACACACACACACTAGCCCCTTGTTTATTATCTAAAGATACACATGTCCATAATTGCACTATAATGAAATTTTACTTTCATGAAAAACTAAAGCTTTGTTAGCCATCAGGTTAATCTGTTATTATATGCTATCATATTAATAGCAGTTTCGTCAATGTATTAGATCAAAGAGATTATACCATATAATATGACCAAGAGTTGTCTTCGACTCGGATCACTCAAAATTCTGTAAGAACTTCTTATGAGGAAAGCAAAGAATGCAGCTTACCTTTTTGTATCAAGTTAAAACTATGTAATACGAAATGAATTCCCGTAACTTGTGTTATAAAATGATATCTTCGTATGATGATATCTGTTATGCAATGATATTTTCCTAAAAAGTATACCTTAGTTTAACTAGACCACTAAAGCCCCAACAAACTTGAAGCTCAAACTGACAGTTCGCACTGATCAATCAAATGTGATCTGTTTGAACTGCCAAGTGTAAGATGGATATATTTGTGTGGGTGTGTTTCCGTTGGAGGGTACCAAGTAACAGACACTTCACGTTAAGTATAAAATCATTCTTGCATGTCTTATGAATTCATAACTCGCAAGCATCAAATTTTAATACGATATACTACTCTTACGCATTTCCATGACACACCATTGTGTAAAAGTCAAACACCAACACATCATAACAAATGTAGCATACAGTATAAGCAACAGGTTTGTGTCAAACATGTATCAAGCTAGTTTGAAATGCTTTACGCCAACCATCGTAATATCTGTCCTGCAGTATAAGAGATCGCATTATTGCAAGCGGATTTCACCTCAAAATAGACCCAGCTATTCAATGAGGAGGGGGGCGGGAAGGGAACAGGTAGAGAGAGGGTATGAAGGACTTGAAGGAAGCTTTGCTCCCTGATCTTGCGAGCTGAGTGTGCTCAGGCATATTAACATTTTTCAGCTTTATTATTTACCTAAAGAAGAACATCATTGGCCACTGTTGTGCTCAGAATTTTGAAGTATATTTTACTTGAATTGGAAGATAATTGGTCACTGTTGTGCTCAGAATTTTGAAGTATATTTTACTTGAATTGGAAGATAATTTTACACAAACAGATATTCATAAATCAGGGAGCAATAAAAGCAAAGTAAAAATGCTTAATGCCACTGGATTCAAAAGTTGATACGCGCTAGAATATTTTACGCCTTATAACTTGGAGACAGATGTTTTTGATAATGTTTTTAAGGGACCATTGTCTCCCATCTCTGGTGTTCTGCAAGGTAACTAAGTTCATACTCATGTTGCTGTAATATCTACTAGTAATATGAATTTGGATAACTATTTTCCCTTTTATTCCCTCTCTATGTCAGACTTAGATTTGAATCCTATCTATGCGAGGCGTAGTATGTGGAGCATGTGTATGATTTGTAGCGAAGCAGACATATTCTAAACAAATCGACCCTTACCAAACCGCCACCTCGTGTTCATTTTATAATGGTTAAACTCCCCTCAATAATAGTGTGAATTTATTATAACCAAGGATATTTTTGTGCGTTTGTATTACGAAAAGATATTGATAATAATACCATTTGGTTTCTACCATTCCTGGAATGTTGCCCTTCAAGAAAACTATCTCATCAAAAACAAACTTTTCGGCCCGGTGCGTTTCACTTTCCATTATAATTAATTACTGTCTGAAGATTTCCTAACTGACCATGCTACACGAAGATTATTTGAAAAAATCAACATACTTTTATCATGACGATAGTTAGTTTGTCCTGATCGCCTTCATATTCTAAATTTGAGTATCGTAAATCTGTAACAAATCGTACGGTCAGCGTTACGGGTGGTGGTGTGATCCAGACAAGCAATTTAGTTGAACTCGGCAGATTGTCATAAAGATATAACGGCCACGGCTTATTAAACTCTTACCCGCGGCCCATGAAACTTTCCGCCATGAGGCTAGTGTTTAAGATCTGCGGGCGGACAGAAAAAGTGCAAACGGGCAGGCAAAGCCATCTCAACAGTTTCCTTTTACAGAAAACTAAAAACGAAGAAAATCATATATGACATATTATATATAATGAAATAAAAAGTAATGTTTATGGAATAAAATCGGTGCTTTGAACACACGATACAACCGTCCAGCACAAGAGCGACGACCCTTACCTCAGCGAGAAACATCATATGTATTTTACAAAGCCACATATCACAGCCAGTTCAAGGATGAGGTGAAGGCCATGGAGAGAATAATTGCCAGCGGTACAACACCTACGAATCGTAACGAGAGGATTTCCTTACACGTCTACTGCTGCCCGGGGCTAGTCAGCACCCAAAATAGCACAGTTCCCCGTAGAGATGTGGGAGTCGACCAACGTGGTATACAAAATTTAAATGTACCTAAGGGACATGTCAAACCCTCAGTAATTACTACATAACTCGCACCACTACCACTCCGAGCAGGAGACTACAAGTTCACCACAAATAAGAGGCAATATTTCAACTCTATGTAGGTGACCACCACCATAAACCGTCACAAGGTGAATTATAATATAGCACATAGACTGTGCATAGAGAATCCCAGTTCCATACACTGCAAATGGCAGAAGTCATGCGTATACATAAACAACGGCCTACGTCAAATTTACAGAAAAGTGGGAAAAGGATCCATCGAATAGAAAAAGAAAATTTAATGGAAAGAATTTTGCATAATTTTCCTTGTTCCTGGGAAGCTTGCCAGAAGAGAGGAAAAGGTATAGAATGGTTAAAAGTCTTGAAAAGAATACAGTATCTGTAAACCGTGCCGTTGACTTCAAAAGAAATTATATATATATATATATATATATATATATATATATATATATATATATATATATATATATATATATATATATATATATATATATATATATATATATATATATATATATATGTATGTGTGTGTAAGTGTGTGTGTGTATATGTCTATAAGTATATATATACGTATATATATACAAATACATATAGTAACGATGTGTCCCAAGTACCTGGTTATTACACAACTAATCACAGAATTCAAAAATTTACCCCACTTCAGCCAGTTGAGAGAGAGAAGCGCTCAGAACTCCACCAAGGACAGATGTCCTTACCTTTGACTGTCCCTTGTACACTCCACGTGTTCGACCCCAAGGTTTGAACCAGTATACTTTTGTTGTGGCATCCCCTTAATTCGCTCCTCAAGCGTTGGCGCCCTACTGAAGAGGACATCGTCATCTTGACAAAGATTGGCCCTCGCTGTGAAACCACTCGGCTCTATCCCATGTGCAGTGGCCTTATGCCACCCCTTCCACACCTCTGCGATGTTTCCTGTTATGAATACATCATCGATGTAGAAAATTTTCTCCTGTGTAGGATTCATTCATTTAGCAGGCCCTTATTATTACCTGCCCAGTAATTCGTCATTCTTTTGATCTGTGTTTATTATGTAAATATGATTAAGAGAACCCTTGAGTTTATGTAATCTTCCCTCACATGAAGAAGGCCCTAAGCCACAGTATTTCCCTGGATTTATTTGTCTACAGAATTGCCTTAATCGGTCTATTTAGTCAGATGTTTAATGAAATAAAGTAGATTCCTTGATAATGAAAAGAAGTCCCAGCATTTATCCGTTGCCGCCCAGAATCCCATAAGTATCAAAGGTATATTCGTAGCAATATATATATAATATATATATATATATATATATATATATATATATATATATATATGTATATATATATATATATATATATATATATATATATTGTCAGGATAAGCCCCCATTCTTTTCTTTGTATATATTTGGTTTTGGGCTTTAATTGTTGAGTTGGCAGTTGTTTCGGGAACATCGCTTTCTTTCAAATAGCCTTGTTGTCCAATATTTAATTGTTGGTTAAGTAAACAATGAGTTCACTTTTGAGCTCTCTCTGCATATTTTTGTCATTCCATCCTCGCCACGCTTCCAACCCTCAAACGTGAGTATTTCGTGGCGGCACAGAGAGTGATTGGTGTTTGGTGATGGTTCTTTTGTGATGAAGTGTGAGATCACTCTTGTTATATCATAAGTGACAAAATGTGTTATCATTGTGTGTTAAATGTTGTGTGTTAATGCTTAATGTGTTAAATGTTTGATGTAAAGTTTCTAAAATGTATTGTTTATCTGTGGGACACAAAGCTCCTATTACTTTTAAAGTATTAATTTAAGATATTTGTTCACAGCTTGTTGTTGTTGGTTATTTCTTGTTACAAGGGACACAGGTCAGATAGTGGATTCAGCAACCAAGATCCATGCACAGAGCCAGCCAGTGTTCCATGTATGCAGTAACAGAAACCGCAGTCCTCCAAGCTTATCTGATAACCTTTATATTAACTAGCTACTAAGTTACGTATGCTTTAATAATTCATCAGGTGCCAAATTTCCCTACATAGTCAATAATATCAACTTATTAAATATTTATATATTTTATATAAACATATTGTATATTTCACCTAATATCTTTAATGCAGTGTAATTATGGAACTTCTACATGAACCAGTGGCAAAAATATAATTAAAATAATTATCTAATATTGCATAAACATCTTTGAGCCACACCTCAATGAGAGGAATTCCTTGACATATATGTATGTATATATATACTATATATATATATATATATATATATATATATATATATATATATATATAATGTATATATGTATACTGTGTGTGTATGAACGTGTTTGTAAGTGTTTTGGTGTAAATATGTCTATTTTGATGAGCATGAATGTAATCATATGACTGAGGGCATGCCGTAAAGTACGTTTACAAGAGACTTCATCATCAAAGTTTTTGTCTACAGTATACTATCTGGGCATTCCGTCTAAAATATTCACTCTTTAATGAATGAATGCATATTATGGACATCAACCAACCTTTAATATAGCTCATCTGATTCCCTAATTAACGGAATATTATTTTTTTTAATTAGCAGGCATATGTGAACCCTTAACTAAAATAAAAAATTGCACCATGGGACACAGGCGTGTGAAACCTGAGGCTGATTCAGTTAATAATGGCCGTAATTTACCATGATTAGGCATTGGTAAAAGGTAGAATATGAGAGAGAGAGAGAGAGAGAGAGAGAGAGAGAGAGAGAGAGAGAGAGAGAGAGAGAGAGAGAGAGAGAGAGGTTGTGTTTAATATGAACAACGAGCTTACTGAACAAAAACCTTTATGAAAGACAGGGCTTCACCGCTGCTCCTGAATGGTCTCATTTTTTACATGCTTATATCTAACTTGACTTCTGCGTCTGTCTGTCTGTTTGTCTGTCTATCCCAAATCTTTTAACTCAATTTTCGACCTGTTCCCTTCGTCCGATGGACTTGAAATTTCGCATGGTTACTCAATCCCGGTGACAATACAACCTTACACGATCATTAGGTCAGCAGTGACCTCTAGTGACCCTACAGTGACTTCTCCCAGTATCTCAGGATTTGTATGAAACGCTTCGGATTTTTCACAACTTCTTTGACTAAGCAGAATCTATCTTCTATATAAACACTCCCCCTTCCCTCTTCCATCCCCTTCCCCTTCCCTCTTCCATCCCCATCCCCATCCCTTTTCTATCTCACTCCCCTTCCCCCTCCCCCATCACACGATCAAGTGCTAATTTAGCTGTGTCTTCCCCATCTCCTTCCCTTATACCTCCTCTTCTCTCTTCCACCCCCCCAATTCCATCCTCCCTTCCCCTTCCCCCTCCCCTCCCCTTTCCCTTTCTCCTTCCCTATCCCCTTCCCCTCCCCCTTCCGGAGAACTCGTTTCAAGTGTTAATTTAGCTGTGTCCTCCCCATCCTCCTTCCCTCATACCTCCACTTCCCTCTTCCATCCCCCTCCTCTTCCCCTCCCCTCCCATTCCTCTTCTCATCCTCTCCATTCCCATTCCCCCCTTCCCCCCCCTGCCCCTGGCTCATCCACCCTTCCCCCTCCTCTTTCCACTCCATCCCCTTCTCAATTTCCTCCCCTCCCTCCCCATTCCTTCTCCTCCTTTCTCCTCCCCTTCCCCCTTACCTCCTCTTCCCTCTTCCTTCCCTCTCCCCCTCGCCTCCCATTTTCCCTTCCCCTCACCTTCCTACTCCCCTCCCCTTCCCTCTTCCCTCCCTTCCCCCTTCCCTCACCCTCCCCCGTAAACGGAAATCAGTTTTGTTAACTGCAATCATAAATCGGTTACAATTTCTGTCAAAACTGAAAAGTATAAAACGAAAAATATAAAAAAGATGTTAAAACATGCTTTTATTAAAATGCACTAAAAAGTAAAAAATAATTTTTGGAGACTAGGATTTTCTTACAAATAATCATGTCTACAAAAATAAAAGCGTGGGGTCCAAACATGGAAGAAAATGTTACAAGAAATAAAAATCTACTTATTTTCTTGTAGAATTTCCTTCCGTGTTTGGAGCCCACGCTTTTATCTTTGTAGACAGATTAATTGTAAGAAAATCTGGTGCGTCTCCAATATTATTTTTTTTTTACTTTTTAGTGCATTTTAATAAAAGCATGTTTAAATTTTTTTATTTTATTTTATCATTTTATACTTTTTAGTTTTGAGAGAAATTGTTCCTTCCGTAATCACCATAGGACCAACCATTGTTACACATTTTGTAGAACTGGTTGACACCTGATTTATTTGGGGAAATAAACGAGAAGGAGGTATCATTCTTACTTCGAATAATTTACACAGTTTTAATAAAGAATAAGGGAAAATGCAGTAATTAAAATACAGATGTGTAAATAATTTATAGGTACATAACAGAAATATATTAATAAATGGAAAGTAAAATTGCTTAATCATGAAGAGCAAATCATATGTGTAAAAGTATATATTAGAGATAAATAAAAACTTTGATGGTAGTGATACAAATGATAACTCAATGAGGGTAATGTAATAATCATGAACGACGTTTTAGTCTCTTCAATCAACCATCGTTTTTCAAATACTTTTGTTTTATGTTTCCATAAAGATTTAAGAATTTATGTGGGAAAAGTGAAAACAAGTTACATCACCAAAGGTGGCGAAGAACCCACACACTTCAACGCAATTTATATAGGAAACTGGAGCAAACAGGCAGGAGGATACTGAGGTGGATTCTGGTGAACTAGAGGGGCTGGAAATGAAGAGATGAGGACACGTGTCAGGGTGGTAAAGATTTCTGATCTGATGCGAGAGTCGAGATCGGGATGGTATGGGTATGTGGTAAGGGTGAGTGAGGAGGAAGGAGGGAATAGGGCTTTGGTGGAACCTGTTGCAAGCGGGGGGAGGGAGGGGTCAAGTGGGACGAAAGGGTTGGATGGAGCAACAAAGTGAAGGAAGATGTGGAGAAGGAGGATTTACTGGAGGTCGATGATTTCCATAGGAATAGTGCAGAGGGGTGGCTGTGGCATTGAAAAAGAGGAGGAAGATACCAACAAAATACGAAGTTTTAAATTCTACTACTACTACTACTACTACTACTACTACTACTACTACTACTACTACTACTACTACTACTAATAATAATAATAATAATAATAATAATAATAATAATAATAATAATAATAATAATATTAAAAATTATTATTATTATTATTATTATTATTATTATTATTATTATTATTATTATTATTATGCGTGCTGACACTAAGAACAAAACAAAAGTACCATTAAAACACAACGAAAGCTCTCATAGAAACGTGTGTAAGTAATCATGTAAACAAAGCAAGCAAATATGCCTAATTATAAATAGTTTATCATACAAGAAAACGGAAATTAAAGCACAAAATTCCGTCTACACGAGCGCATACCGAAAGGGAAAGAAAGGTTTTCACGGGAGGGAGCCTTATGTCAGCAAAAGAATGCAAAGTTCTTGAAGTGTCTATGGAAGCCAAAGTTGGGACGAATGACTGTGCATACAGCGGTTGAAGTAAGATTTGTGGCAGTGATCCTCGTCCTTTCTTATGAATGGAGCCATCCCTGGTTAAGGAAACTGGTTTTATATATATATATATATATATATATATATATATATATATATATATATATATATATATATATATATATATATATATATATATATATATATATATATTATATTTATATTTATATATATTATTTATATAATGTATATAATATATATATATATATATATATATATATATATATATATATATATATATATATATATATATATATATATATATATACATATATACAATTCTGACTATTTGTGCAACTTTTGCGGTTGATTTAAAGATTAGTAAGTTTTTAGAGACTCAACATGGCAAACCTTAAGCATCTCCCGAAAATTAATTCTCAAGTTGTCTTACATGCTTTTATGTCCTTTGAGCGAGTAAGAATTTTAAAGAAGATTTCCTGCAAATCTGTTTGCAAAGGTTCTCAGTTCTAGCTCCTAGAATTGTATCCACTTAATTTGATATCAGATGATCAATAAATGATCTAATGAGTTGATCTTCTTTCGCCAGTCTTATTAGTAAGAAGCTAAGCTTCTGTATGGAGAGAGAGAGAGAGAGAGAGAGAGAGAGAGAGAGAGAGAGAGAGAGAGAGAGAGAGAGAGAGAGAGAGAGAGAGAGAGAGAAATTTAAACCCAAAACACAAATTTAATTTCGGGAAACATTCATTAAGGTTCGACTAAAGGAGAGAAATAGTCAAGGATCTCTAATGCACTGAGGAATCCAGACACAAGGGCCACTGACGCCCACGGACCAGAATACCTCCTGAATTTCCGAATGGGAGTCATCAGGAAGAATCAAGAATAAAGAGACACCTGCAAGAGACAATGAGAAAGAATCAGCAATATGAGGAAACTCGGACTCCTCTAGATAACTGGTGGTACTCAAAAGGGCTTTTGTGGATTAATGCCAAAGTTTATTTCGACCCCCCCCCCCTCTCTCTCTCTCTCTCTCTCTCTTTCGTTCAGGATGTTTGGAGAAAAGTCAAGTATTTATATAAAGGAAGAGCTGGTTATATGTGCGTACACATTTGAAAGCGAAATTCCGAATAAAATGATCGTTAGTCAGCTGCATATCTAGTTCATAAATAAACGAAGTGATATATAGCTCAATGACAGCTTAATTAACAGCAGTCGAACTGAAAGCCCAAATGGATCCTTACTTTTTTCCACTCCGACGAAGTGCCCACACTGAATAGTAATACAATTTGTCCTAAAAAAAGCTAGGAAAGCCACTCTGAATATATTTTTCGATGTAGAATATAATGAAATTAAACATTGCAATGGATTTTGAGACAATGCATCGAATGTAATGATGCAGACATTGATCGATTACCTAGTATTACATCATTTGGTGCAGGTACCAAGGATCTTATGGAATATCCTTGTTGAAATGAAGCTTTTTGTAAGGTAACTGGATAGGATATCTGGTTGAGGTCCAAATTATAATCACTGTTTTAAGTTAAAACGCTAATCGTTACTTTAAAATACATTTTCCAGAAAAGAAAATTTGAAGCATGCGGCAGTAATTTCGCCGCTGTAAATACAGCAAGCCATAATAACATAATAACTGAGTTTTCTGATAGCTGTTGATGATATTTTCTTTAGAATATATGGAAAAACATGTAAATAAATATCGCCTTGAAAGAATGATTTCAGCTTCTGACGAGAGTGCATGCTAGATATGGAATGCAGCTTCCCGGAAATGCTGTCAGTAATTGCATATTATTACAATAAAACACTCAATTAGATCATTTATTATAAAATGTTCAGGAAGTATGTTATTGAATATGGAACGAAATCCTTTCCCAAGACTTCTGTATTTTCCATATGAAATGCTTATGCTTAACCCATTTACGAGAAAAATAAGTATAAATTAAATGTACACAATTTAATTCCCACAATAAAATCCTTACTGATCTATATTTCGCGTGGAAAAAGAATTTATTTTCTTTGATTATATGAAATTGCCCCTCAACCCTTACTCCGCCCTCCAGAAGAAACGAAGACATCTAGTTATATTAAGTTTAGAATCACTGAAATAAAACTTTTATCACCCAGGTGCAATGCCATAGAGAGAAAAATTCACTAGAGTCCATATTCCCTTGCGGGAACTCTTCTAAAAGAGCTACATGGAGAATGGAAGATCTTGCAAGACGAACGGAAACATAATAAAGGAGGCACGCTGAGGCTAAGGCGGAAAAGAATGTCGGATATTTGGACATTCCTTTCCCGAAGAGGAATAATTAAACCTAATTAAGTTCTTTATTTCCTAATTTCCTCCCTATGTCTGCCAGCAGACCCGTTCTAAATTGAATTCCTCCTTTGAAAAAAATAGATAGAATTTTTTTTTACGAAAACTCTTCGTGCACGACGCTGGGTTAACTATGCCCTAGGAATACTACAGAATTTATGAAAAGCTTGACCTCTGTGTTTGCATGCATGGGAACTGTTTGCACCTTTTTCTGTAGTTGGGGTAATTAGACAACCGGAAAATACCGAGGATATACAATAGTTTTATTCTAAACACTTCAATTTCCTTTCTTTGAACGGTTTCAAAAAGCGTCTCTTGTAATACAGAAGTGCACGTAGAATGAGCACAGCGAACAAATAAAAAGGACAGTTCTTTCACAGTACGAACAGTTGGAACAAACACAAAAGTCTCAGAACTGTGACACACTTCCAGGTGCAGATATATTTAATGTGTTCAGTGTCCACACTATCTGATTAGACTTTCATAAAGCATATGCAAATAAACAACGAAGCCTTGTAACCTACACTAAAGGACACAACAACGTTTTCGGCATAATATTACATTAATTGGACAAAACTAGTAAGGCTTTCTTGACCTACAAGATGTAGGAAAGTCTAGGATAAGATCAGATGAGAACAAAGAGCATTTGATCAGGTAAACACCAAGTCATGAGAAAGCGCACTACAAAAAACAGGTAAGGTTTTATGACAAACGGTGAAGGAAATGATATTCTTTACTAAAAGCAAAAGGAGAGATACAGATACAGAATGAGTGTACACCCTTTAAGATACCAGCGACCCACTGCCGAAAACAGATTTCTGAGGAAACGGAAGAAACTCGATGTTCAGATCAAAGATTTACTGATAATTTATTTGAATCGTAATTCAGAGAGTGTATTTAAATTATGTGTCAGGCACTGTCTCTTACTGAATCCCCTTTAAGTCATAATATTCTTGAATAATGCCTTCTGTGTGCGCGCGCTCTCTCTCTCTCTCTCTCTTTCTCTTTGCTGGCAATGTCTGAATAAAGGCCGCAATCGCATAATTAACTAAACTCCCATGAATAATGGCCTTTATACTTTTATTGCTATCATAACATAGAAGAGTAGAGTGTTTTGAGTATATAAGTTAAATACCTTAGTTTTACCACACCACTGAGCTGATTAACAGCTCTCCTAGGGCTGGCCCGAAGGATTAGACTTATTTTACGTGGCTAAGAACCAATTGGTTACTTAGCAATGGGACCTACAGCTTATTGTGGAATCCGAACCACATTATAGCGAGAAATGAATTTCTATCACCAGAAATAAATTCCTCTAACTCTTCATCAGCCGGCCGCGGGAACTGAACTCCAGCCCATCGAATGACAGTCTGACGCTCAACCGACTCAGCCAATGAAGGGCTTTTGAGTATATAATATTATATATATATATATATATATATATATATATATATATATATATATATATATATATATATATATATATATATATATATATATATTGTTATAAACTGGGGGCTTGGTTGGGGAGAGAATTGGAACAATTTTCTGAAATTTACTGCCACGGAACCAAGGGGGCCCGAGTTTATAAACAAAAGGAAGGTAACTGAAACTCACCTTAGTTTTTTCCTGGATTTACAAGTACTTGATTAAGGTCGCCATTTGGAATTAGACTTCTTTTACAATTAAAAAGGATTTATTTACAAAGACTAGGCAAGTATGCAAGGAGACAAAACAGAATGCAAATTGTAACCCATGGGCAGGCTCATTAATTATATACAGTGAGCAATAATGCAGTACTTGGCAAACAAGCAATCTAATTATGAAGGGGCCAATGTACAATTATTCCCATTATAATAATAACCTGGTTAGGTCAAAATTACATTACATTGTCTCAGTTAATTATGCTTCAAAAGGTATGAACTCCAGGATGATGGAATCGACTCATGTAAAATTCTGGGGGGCCAACAACAGACTCTTGCAATCAGGCTGCGACCAGGAATGGTTTCGAAATTTGGATGGCAGTCATGAACAAGCAAACAATGATTGGCAACCAAGCAGATGATATCTCCCCTATAAGAGAGGGTTTGAGTTAACACTACATGAAATGAGAGAAATGAAATCTCCCTATAAAATATTACACAAATGCACGTTCTTAAATACTAAACCTTACGTAGCCCTGAAGATGATTATAAGAAATCACTTGTATCACTTAGACTAATTTGCCCTTAATTTGCACTGGGGAAGGGATAACTAGATATTTATCACTGGCTCTTTACTTGATTTCAAGGCACGTTACGGGGTGATTTATGGGATGCTGAAGCAGGACAACTTAACAAAGGGAAATGCTTTGTGGAGGAAAGAATTGTAGTTTAAAGGAATGGAAAATTTAAGGGTTTTCAGGAAGGAGGGAAAGGGCTGGCTTACTGACTACTTGCAATTCACAAACCTGGTCTAACAGTTGTTGGTGCCAAACAATCGACCCAGCCGTTCATCGAAGGCAGTTTCACCCAGCGTAGATCAGAGAGGAACGCAGAGCATGCATCTCTGACAAGGTACAGTAAGTTTCTGAGAAATACATCTCTGAGGCAGCAGCTGGCTTGGGCGGTGTTTGTCGACATTTAGGCCTATCGGAATTGCAAAAAGTCATACAGCCAGCAAAAAAGCAGAGGGAAAGGATCCTTAAATATTAAGTACTTAGAGGTTAAAGTCCTACCTGGCAGCTAGCCCCACTATGCCTATTAAGCTTCCCCCATACCTAACTACTCCCACATCATGTGATGGGGGTGAAAAGGGGGTCCCCATTGATTCCCCAGATAAGGCGATTGGGGAGGTGCTTCCTATCTGCCACAAACTGGCGCGAACTGCTATTCTCTGGTACAAAATACTCTTGCTTCTCCCTCGCCTGCCATATTTCCCTGCCCCAATCTTCAAATGAACAGAGAAACTGCATTTCAAAATTAATGATGCACTGGCATCTAAATGAGGGAAGGATATATCCTTGACAATATATATATATATATATATATATATATATATATATATATATATATATATATATATATTATTTATATATATATATATATTTATATACGAGTATATATATATATATATATATATATATATATATATAATATATTATATATATATATATATATATATATTTATATACGAGTATATATATATATATATATATATATATATATATATATATATATATATATATTATATACTCAAAACACTGCATTTCTCTATGTTATGATAGCAATAAAAGTATAAAGGCCATTATTTATGGCAGTTTATTAAAAAAATTTCAGAACCGCTAGTTGCACCTGTATGACTCCTTCTCCTATACATATTTTAACATGCAATGGATGCTCCATTTTTCCAGAGAAAAGATAAAACAAAAGGTTGCTCACAATAAAACCATCACATAGGCCACGGTTGACGGGAATGACCATTATCGTCAAGAACGAAAAATTCAGTCAACGGAATGAAGATATTTTTTTATATTAAAAGTAAACGACTTTCCTTTTATAGAATGTCAAATTTACACCAGGTACTTATTCCTTTCTTTTCTGTTTACAACGAAGAAAATGGTATTGTGAACTAAAATGTAGCAGTCGGTATTTGATTGGAGAGAATTTGATGAGTGGCGCATGATCGCAATGAAAGATATATCTCCCATCTGTCACTTCATTTCCTTGTTATATTACTACAGAATCTATACGGCATGTAATGCAATATACTTTGTAAAATTTTTTGCAGATGTTGGCTTGAGTAAAAGTTATCCAGAGTCAATAAATTTCGTTTGTCATTGCACTGTAGTAATCTATAATGCACTGTCAAAAGTTCAAGGTATAGAAATGGTATAACGTTTGAGCTAAGGTTTAAACGTTCGTTAAAATGCCCTAATGGTCAGAAATACCCCTATCTATCGGTGGGCGGGTATTTACAATGAATATTATACCCTTTTTACATCTGGTCTCAAAATGGGCTTCAGGAAGTATACCTGATTATGTCATGAAATGAACTTTTACTCTCTATCAAATAACCATATTGTTACACTGATAATGTAATGCAACAAAAAAGTTACTAATAATACGTTAGTTTTGAATTATTGATAATTTTGTAGCGAGTTCGGTATGCTACAAATGCAGTACTTGGCAATTATTATATATATATATATATATATATATATATATATATATATATATATATATATATCATAGACATATAAGCATATAGCAGAGAGTATATAGTCTGTTGTCTGTTGCACCGCACTCACCGCCTCTGCGCTCACAGCCTCACAAGTTCACACTTCAGTGAGTGTGTGTGTTAGGTGGCGGTGTTGGAGACGGTGCGAGCAGTATTTTGAAGTTTTAGAGAATTCTAAGAACATTTTTTCGTTGAAACTTAGCAAGTGTTATTTTAACATACAGGAACTAACTTTCCCAAGTGAAATATTATAATAAGCTTCAATTATCAAAGAGACATCGTCGCCAGTGTATCCCAGACAGTGTGGCGCCAATATTTCAAAACGTTCTGCACAAACAACCAACCGACTCCCACACCGCCTTCTGTCTCTCATACACGGAGCTGCCCGCATCCACCACCCGCCTTCACCACTGCTAAACTCTTGATTTTCAAGGTGCGATGAAAATCATAAATTGATAAACAAAACTTTTAAATTCATTGACCCTATGATTTTATATACTGTATAAGCTATAACTACACCTAAGGGTGTTATGGATTAATATATTAATTATATAATTAATATACATGGGTATTTATATCCTACAGAATACCCTGCAAAATGGTATTCTTTATCTACGATACACCCCTAAGTAAGGGTATCACAAGTATATGTTATACCCTTGATATGGGTATACTGTAAAGGGTATATTATAGTGGTGAGTCATTCATGGGAATGTATACCAGAGATTCTCTTCTACGTGATTTGCATGGGCCAATAGAAAATTGTCTAGGAAAGGTGATAACAAAGCTACGAGTCGCTTTCATAAATTTTTCTATCAAGAAAACCTGCATTATGCATTTAAGAACAGAAATAAGAATGAAAAACGTTTAAAAATGAATAAAAAAAAAATCAATGTTGTATTTATCGAATGAAGAAACTATAAAGTATTGGCATTTAAGTGCCTTTTGAGTAATTTTTAAATATTTCCTCACGATTTAAAGTTTCCTGGTCCCTTTTCAGTCTATGCTTTCTTGATATATGTCTTTATCTCGAAGGGCTAGTTCTGATGAGATCGCCGTGACTGCATGAAGACAAAATGGATTAACGGAAGCTTTTTGGAAGATTTTTGTTGGAGCTAATTTCTTCCAAGTTCTTTAATAAATTATCTTTGTCAACTTTTTTTCTTACCAACAAAAATTACCTTTAATTTTTTTATTCGAAACAAGCTTCATTATCAAAATGTCTTTCGAAACCTATTTTTGAAACGAGTGGGATCCCTCAAGTTTAGTACAGTTTTCATGAGTTTAACTGTTCTAAGTAAAAGAAAATCAGAGGATTATAGTGGCAAATGTGAGCTATACGTAGAGAACACTGACCTATGAGAATGATGGTGAAGTAAAAAGAAATTAAAGAGAATAGCTGAAGGAAATAAAGATATAAATATCTGTTGAAGGACTAAACGCATGGCATGAAATGAAGCAAGGGCAATGGCAAGATCGAAGTAAACTTGGGTAACAGTGAACAATAATTGGCTGGTGGAGGGACACATTTTCTGCAGTAAGACAGAATGTTCTGGATCTGGATGCCTACTGGTAGTTCGAAGCTAAGTGTTATGGAGAATGGTAACATAATGTTCGGGATCTGGATGCTTACTGGTAGTTCGAAGCTAAGTGTTATGGAGAATGGTAACATAATGTTCGGGATCTGGATGCTTACTGGTAGTTCGCAGCTATATGTTATGGAGAATGGTACAGTCAATGAAGAAGTTAGTAAAGTAAAAGTGATGTATGAATGGAGGTAGAGAAGCAAGACGTTGTCGATGCCCTGCTGTGCCTAACACAAACGGCTTAGCAGGCGTTATGACAAAGATAAAAACATGAGGACAGTTTTTGCCGAAGAGATTCATCTTTCAATTATAAGCTACGGGACGGATGCGAAAAAGACAACCGCTTTTCCTTCCTTTTTATTTAAATCTATAAAGCTTCTCTTTTTTTAGGCATGAGGAGGAAAAAGGGACATATTGGTAGAGTCGATCTCTTCAATTAATGCCCGCAGGCTAAATCCATTTTTAAACGACACTGAAGCATATTGGTTATGAGTAGAAGCACGATTCCAAAAATCATTAAGTTGTGTTCCGTTACTCTAATAAAGAGATAAGGTAATTATTAAACAAATTTCTAAATGAAAAACGTAAAATAAATATACCAAGTGTTGATAAACTATGTATTTCAAACTGCCATATATAAGTTATCCATAATGCAAATAAGTTACAAGAGAATTAAAAAAAATAACATGAATTTACTTAAATACCGAGAAATGCACATTAACCTGTAAATATATATATATATATATATATATATATATATATATATATATATATATATATATATATATATACCAGACTGGTAGTCAAACTTTCTTGCTCTTCTTTGTTAAAGTTAGAAAATCAAAGGGAGAGAGAGAGTCTCTCACCAATATGTTCATGCTATCATCAATCCTTTTTGAGGTATACTGGGTCATAGAGGGTTATGAAAATTTATGAATAACGTAATACCTGCTTGTGTATTCTTTATAGATCGAGAGAAAAACAAATGGTTTCGAATTACAGTATTGTCACATCGACCTATTATTTTCGTCAATTTGTGTTACGTTCAAATCAAGTGAAATACGTATTTATGTCAACCGCTGCGGATGCCCCCCCTATATTACATTTTTTATTGTTCATAAAACCCATCGGAAATCCTTAGGATCTATAAATAAGAACAAAATTAATCAGATATCAACATTTTTTACGGTGCTCATAATTCTAGATAGGCTCTTCTTGTGCACTTATTAATGTCGTTTGAAATTACGTGCACAGAACATAGTTGTTATTTGTTTACCGTAGAGTTCATTTGTATACTCATGTATAATACAAGTTTCTGAAAGTGAACAGCATACTGGCTGAATGAATAACCAAGATGACCCTACAGCCAATGTCAAAGCTTGGAAACAAATCGGTTAATCAGATCTAGTTTGAAACTTCATAATCTTTGTCTTATTCAGTTTTCAAATTCATAGAGAACCACAACTCATAAATGGAATTTACATTTCAATACTAAGGTTTAACTTCGAACCAAACAAATGAGAGTCTAGTATTTGACTTAGAGACCTGGATAACCTACCTAATCATATTGTTGTGGTGTAGAATAGATAGGGAAATTAAATAGAAAAGAGAGAGAGAGATAGAAAGAGAAAAAGTTAGGAGAGAGAAGGAGAGAGAAATAAGAGTAAAGAGAGAGGCAAAGAACACAGTGATAACGGCCAAATGCTGTTGTGTCGTGTTATCAATACGCGAGATGTTTACATTGCAGTATGTCGTGTTTAAGCCATAAAAACAGTCGTAAAAATGGGAAATAATGGCCTCGTGATTGAAGCCAAGCAAAACATGAGTCAGCACAGTCTAAATGCTTACAACAGCTGATTCTATAGCCCCGCCTTCTCCGGAAGGTGTTTTCGTGGAAGTTCCAGGAATTTGGGGGTTGACCCAAGTGATATACTTCTTCAACCTCCAATCAATTATGTGTGGGAGGGGTCTTTCCCACACCCTCCTAAGATCACCTCCTATCAAGTCCTCTAAGGAGAGATTTGAATCACACCCACGACAGTCCTTCCAATCAGCTACTTGAAGGGGAGGCCTTACTGATTAATCCTTCCAATAAGGCTAGAAGGAGGTGGAGATTTACAGATAGCAAGTTTCCTGAGGGTTCAACGAGTGAGAGACCGACGAGGAGAAGAGAGTCAGAACTGTGTCCTTCAAGGGAGAGTACTTCTCCCAATCGCTTCTGTGTTCCCCATATAGACTGATTCAAGAGTGATTCGTTTCTATCATTGTAACTTGTTAATTTTGTACTGATCTTTATAATATTAAGTACTAATTAAAGTGAAGAAATTACCGATCTCGTCTCTATACGCCTTTCTGAGAGATATCAATATTTAAAAGGAATAAATATACAAAGATAGCACATCATCCGCGAAGCGATCTGAAGGACACCTCGAAAGAAACCAAGGTAAGAAGAGAAAGACTAAAATCTATGCAAACATATAACGAAGGACGTAAAAAAAAAAAAAAAAAAAACATTACAAATGGTGGCAGCTAAAGTGGATCCAGAAGGCGAGACGAATCAAACGAACATTAATGAAATTATCAGTGCAATTATTTAAGTTACAGTGAAACGAAATTCTACAAAACGAACTTATATTTTTTTTACGACGACGAACAAAATATATCAGAAGAAATAAAAATACTCCAGCGAATAGCAGCTTACAACAAGAACGTCGAGTGTGAATAAAACAGTTTAGTGCGTCCCGAAGCCAAAAACATTTTGAACTGTTACTGTCAACAAATTGAGCAAGACGCCGACAGCGATAATAAGCCCAGTGTTAGCGACATTGCATCGAGTGATTGAAGAAAAACAACGTACAAACTTTCAACAAGATTCCGAAAGCGGAAAACCACAGCGGAAAAACAACGCAGACGTAGTGATCCGACAGCGAAACATTCACCGCCGAATGAACAACATTTAGCGATATCACGATATCAACAACACAACACAGTAAGGAATTTACTGTCCACTCTCTCTCTTAATAAATAAGTGAAGATATATTTTTTTTGCATCTTGCTATAACATTGAAAATTAAGAAAACTCTCTCTAGTGAATAAAATTCTTTTTGCATAAATACCAGCATTACTCTCTCTATGATAAATTAATTATTTAGTAAATAATTTAGATAGGGAATTAGCTATTTTTACTCGGTTGGTGATGATTATTTGAGAAGTTATATATGTAATTTTGTGTACTTATTATAATGAATTTTGATGACATGATGCCCAATTTCATATAAGAATTTATTTTGAGTATTGAAAAAGTTTTTAATTGTACACTTGAACTCAATAGAGAATTTAATTTTTTTTTGTGTGACAATTTGACAAATTGTTTTTAATCTTGGTACAATATAACGAAAAATTTTTTTTTTTTGATTGATGTACTCTGAGTGAATAATTTTTTTGTGTGTGGACATGCAACGAGTATTTGATGAATTACTGAACACTGTTAGACATTCACATTACGATTTAAGACCGTCGACAATTAGACGAAGTCGAATTTCAAGACTAAATTCCCACTCCGCTGTAGTGCAAGGAAATACTAATAATAATAACACAAATAATCAGAACCAAAATAGTGTTAATCATTCTAATACTACTAACAATAATAATAATAGTAACAATACTAATAATACTAATAATACTCGCACATTACAATTTTTTAATATGAACCAGGCGGCCGTCATAACAACCGCCACACGCTTCTGTGGACAGGTGGATGATTCCAATCCTGACAAAAGCAGACTCGAAGCCTATACTGTAAAATCATTGGCTAGCAGATGCAGATAGTCGTATAATTTCAGGGGGAATAACAGATGAAAGAGCTAAGATAAATGAAGCCTTGTTGCTCGTCAGCTCAGAACATGGAGACGCACATAAAACTTTGAATTCCACAAGTTTTAGCAAACTTAATAACTATGTAGAATTTAAAGAAATTTGTTTATCACTCTGGGAACCAGTAAATCAGACTGACGGTTTATATAACCTAACCAGATTTCTTAACCCACAATATAAAACAATTGCTAATTTGTACGCAAGCGTGGAGAATGCAATAGAGAAAATAAGCGAAGATTTAGAGAAGACAGGTATTACTATAGGAGACAAGGATCAGTTTGGGGCTAGTGCCCAGAAATTAGTTGAGCTACGGCATGTATTAAATTACGTGTCATTTGGAACCATATATAATATTCTTGGAGAAGAGGAAAAGAAAGCTTTCAGAAAAATAAAACTTGATCCCAGAAAAACAAGCCTTCAAACATTGAAGACAATGAGAGAAGAAATCCAAAGGAAAGAGATAAATCTATCCAAGGAATTCGTGGGAACAACAGAAGCACAAAATGAAAGGAAAGTCAGAAATAATAATCCTAATTTTAAACTGAATAATAAATTCTATGATAATTCCCGACAAGCAGGAAATAGACCAAATACCTTCCAAGGGAAATATGCCCAAAATACTAAAAGAAAATGGAATCCAGATCAAAGGGGAAGAAACAATCTAGCAAAAAGTGGTCCACACAAACCTTATAGATATGGTCAAAACTCAAACACAAACACTTCAACCCAAATGAACTATTCCGCTCAAGGGGCGAGACCCAAGACAGCCTGCGAAAACTGCGGGTATACAAATCATTTTACAAATGAGTGTAGAAAACCTAGAATCTGCACGGTTTGTATGAAAATAGGACATTTAACAAAGAATTGCTGGTTTAAAACACAAGAAGGAAATAAAGAAATAGTTGAATTAAGTAGTAACCGCTCAACATCAAATAAGTCTTCAAATCAATGACAATTTATCCCTACACAGAATACCACAAGAAAGTCCCTTCAAGAAGATAAATTAAGAGAAGAATTAGCAAATAGGAGAAGTGAAGGTTCATCCGCACTATCCATATTGCAGAGTAAAGAAGTTGTATTTTCCATGGATGAAGAAGAAATAATCAGAAAGGATTTACCTATCATTAAAATTCCAATACAGAATAAATTATGTACTGTCCTTATGGATTCAGGTAGTACTGTAAGCATAATAGATAAACACACATTAACAAGTTACTTAGGCGTTAAAGAAACGCTAATTCAGGGTCAAAGCAAGATAATAAAAGGAGTAGCGGGTAAACAGATAAAAAGTTTAGGCAATACGAACTTAGAAATAGACCTTTCGTCACATAAAACTGTTGAAAGTTTTATAGTTCTAGAAGACAGGTTCTTTCCCGCACAGGTGTTGTTCTCATATAAATTAATGAAGAAATGTGGAATTATACTGAATTGCCGAGAAGGAAGAATTAACGTTACACAAGATAATAAAAAGAGCGTATGCTTTACGCTTGAAGAAGAAAAGTTTCACCCAAATCTGATCAATTTGTCTGAGACGACTTCAACAAGCGACAAAGATATACAGAAATTAATCTATCATCAAGAGAACAATCAAATTAAAATGAATGGTAACGGAAAGTAGGAATTTCCACAATTACAAACTAGAAAGTTAAGATGTGCACATCCAGAAATTATACCCTCCAACAAAAGAAGTGACCCAGAAATAAATAAAGGTGATCTCCAGTGTTCTGAATATGACAAGGAACAAGACATTTATGAGGATAATTATGCAGAGATAAATACAGAACATTATAGCAATGTAGTAATCAGCTATGATAATGAAGGGAAATTAGTAAATGAGGTACTGTTGTTAAAGAAAATAAATAAAGTAGATATAAATGATATAATAGCAGTAACTGAAGAAACTAGTATAGATGCAGAACATTGTTACTTTGCAGAAACAAAAGATGAGGAAGTATGTTGTGTAAGCACTGCTGATGATAATAAAGTACAGTTAATACTAAACAGACAGGTAATTTTGCATCCAAAGTGTTTAACAAAAATACATCTAAGGGGAAAAGAAGAGATAGGAGTTAAAGATGTTCTTTTACTAAATGAAGAGTTACCAGAATTTGTCAGAATGGATAATTCTTTAGTCCACATGAAGGGTGATTCTTGTGAAGTTTATGTCCAGAACTACTCAGATAACAAACTAACACTTTATGCAGGCATTATCTTTTGTAAAGGAATACCTATTGTTAGGAACAATCGTTTGTCGATTGTTCCCTTAGTGGGTTGTTGCCTCCTTTTGTTGTTTTTGTGTTTTTCTTGCTGGCGAGCTGTCGTCTGGTGAATGGCGTCAGACTTCGTCAGTCAGGTTCGTAACAGCAACAAGTCAGGTTCGTAACAGCAACCAGTCAGGTTCGTAGCAGCACCAAGTCAGGTTGAGGGTAGCAGCAAGCCAGCTGGAGTAGCAGCAGCAGGTATCCGTACCTGTGAGTCAGGTCTTGGCAGCAGTGCAGTGGAGAGTTTCTTGAGGACGAGATGGTTGCCGTGTCGGCTCTGTCATGGTCGTCGTGATTAGAGGAGGACGTCAGTACGTTTCTTGGAGGACGAGATGGTTGCCGTGTCGGCTCTGTCGTGGTCGTCAGTACTGGAGGAGGACGTCAGCACTGTGTTTGAGGACGAGATGGTTGTCGTTTCGACTCTGTCGGAGTTGTCCTGCAGTGTTCCTGTTAAGCAGCTTGGGGCTGTTTCGTCGACTCTATTGAGTTCGTCTGAGGATGTTTATCGCTTTGCTGCCTGTTAATATTCATGTTTTTGTATGTTTATGATTTGTTAAACTGTTTTATTGATTTGACCATTTATTGCTCTGGCTTTTATTTTGTTCTAGGTTCTGACTTTATGTAAATGTAATTATTGTGCTGCTAATGTTTTATGTTTTTTTTTTGACTCGTCATTTGTAATGTCTCTGTTGAGCTGCTCATCCTTATGATGCTTTTGGTCATTCATGATATGTTCATTTATTTTAAATTTAACTGAACCTGACTCGACTGTAAATATGTAAATAACTAATTTGTAATAAACTAATATTAAGGTAACTTTTTTTGTATTTGTTCTGCTCCTCTCTCCTTTGTTTGTCACCTCTCGTCAGTCATTACAGCCCAATTGCTTGTTTATTTTAAAGAACCTGTAGATCTCGAGAGGCGAGATCGTAATACCTATTAACAATCCATTACTAACATTAGAAGAAGAAGCATTTTTCTCTGTAACTGGTCAAACATCTAAATTAAGCAAAGAAGTGAATAAAACATTTTCCAGAAAACAAAGATATATTAATTCAAGTATTAGAAAAATACAGAGATGTAATAGCAATAGAAGGAGATAAATTAGGTAGAACAAATGTCCTAAGGCATAAAATTGTATTAGATGATGGAACAAAACCATTCTTTATTCCTAATTACAGATTACCAATAAGCCAAAGACCCATAGTTGATAATTTGATAGAAAAAATGAAGAAAGATGGGGTAGTCATTCCTTCTAAATCTCCATATAATTCTCCATTACTACTTGTTCCAAAGAAAGATGGAAATTGGAGACTTGTGATAGACTATAGAAAGTTAAATTCCAACACCATCCCCGATAGAATGCCAATGCCAGTGATTCAAGATATGTTAGCTCAGTTAGGAGGTGCAAGGATATTTTCATCTTTAGATTTACTTAGTGGATACTGGCAAGTACCTTTAGACGAAGAGTCGAAACCATTCACAGCCTTCAGCACACACAAGGAACACTTGCAATTTGAAGTCATGCCATTTGGACTCACTTCGGCTCCTTTAACGTTTGTTAGATTAATGCTTCAAATATTAGGGGATATAGAAAATGTTGCAGTTTACTTAGATGATGTTATCATTTTTAGCAAAGATTTAGAAAGTCACCTCAAAACATTAGAAATAGTCTTGGAAAGATTAAGAAGAACAGGATTAAAAATCAAATTAAAGAAATGTCAATTCTTAATGAAATCCTTGGAATACTTAGGACATGTAATTAGTGAAGATGGTCTGCGAATGCAAGCAGGCAAGATAAAAGCAATAGTTGAATATCCAGCTCCTACCAATTTGAAAGCATTGAGAAGATTCCTAGGAATGGTAGGCTACTATAGACCTTTCATTAAAGGCTTTGCTACAATAGCCAAACCATTAACAGAATTAACAAAGAAAGATGTCAAATATGAATGGAATAAAGAACAAGAGACAGCTTTCCAAACACTAAAGAGTAAAATGACCAGGAATCCCGTACTAGTCTACCCAGATTTCTCGAAGGACTTTTACTTAGCCTGTGATGCATCAAGTACCGGGCTAGGGGCTGTATTATTACAAAAGGACAAAACAAGAATGAGAGCAGTATATTATGCCAGTAGAGTTTTGAATGCTGCAGAGAAAAATTATAGCACAATAGAAAGAGAATGTTTAGCATTATACTGGGGTCTAAGGAAATTTAGACACATAATTTTAGGACATAAAGTCAATGTACTTACTGATCACAAACCAATTTGTGATTTGTTTAAGAAGAGAACTTTTACAAATAACATGAAGTTCAATAGATGGTTCATTAGTGTGTTAGAATTTGCACCAGAATTCAGATATATCCCAGGAAAATTTAATACACTAGCAGATGCATTATCCAGAGCCCAAGAAGAAACAGAGAAATGTATTACCACTAATACTTTTTGTTTTAGCTGTCAAGTGGTAGATTTAGATTTGGAAAGAGTACAAATACAGCAAGGAATGGATACAGAAATCAGGCATATAATAGGACAACTAATGACAGATGAATCTTTAAAACCTGATTTTGTTTTAATCAATGGATTATTGTATAAAAGACCAACAGAGAAGAATGGTTATTCTCGACTATACATCCCGAAAACACTAATCAGAGAAGTTTTAGAACTAACACACTCATACAAGTTAGCAGGACATCCAGGAATCAAAAAGACAACTAGAATCCTAACCAGAAACTATTTTTGGCCCCATTGTAGTGAGGATGCCAAGAACTTTGTACAAAATTGTGTAGTTTGTAATCGACATAAAGGTAACGTAAATCCAAAAGCTCCACTTGAAAAATACCCATCAGAGTTGAATCCATTTCAGGTCGTATCTATGGACTTTTTAGGTCCATTTCCTACAACTGTTAGGGGGAATAAACAAATATTAGTCTTTTTAGACTATCTAACAAGATATGTAGAGATTGTACCAGTAAGAAATAGAGATGCAATTACAGTAGCAGAAGCTCTTAAATCTAGAATTATTACGAGACATTCATGTCCCCAAGTTCTTCTTTCTGATAACGCAGCAGAATTTACTAGTGAACTTTTAAGAAAATTATGTGAATTTTATGAGATAAATAAATGTCAAATCACAGCATATAAACCAAGTTCAAATGGAGCAGTAGAAAGAACGAATCGTAAGATAAAGGATATCCTGAAAACTTTAGTTAAACCTAATACAGAAGACTGGGATTTAGCTTTGGAAGACGTACAGTTTACTATAAACAATACTGTAAATGAGACAGTAGG
Source organism: Macrobrachium rosenbergii (assembly GCA_039081455.1). Classification (NCBI taxonomy): domain Eukaryota; kingdom Metazoa; phylum Arthropoda; class Malacostraca; order Decapoda; family Palaemonidae; genus Macrobrachium; species Macrobrachium rosenbergii. The sequence continues at coordinate 65,105,727 of JANJGK010000005.1, read as the reverse complement.
AGAATCACCACACTACTTGTTATACGGATACGAGAAGAGACTACCAAATACGTTACTAGATGATGCAACACCACCCCGACATACTTATAACTACGATGACTATATTGCCTGGAAAACTAGACGTACATATGAAACGGTCAAACAGACGAGGACTAGACTTAAGGAAGCTCAGAGTGTCCAAGCAAAGTACTATGACAAGAATACAGCTAAACCGAAAATTGTAGTAGGTGCTCAGGTATATGTTCAGAATCATGTTCCAGAAGGTCCTAATGTAAAAGTATCCGCAAAGTTCCAAGGTCCTTATAGGGTATTAGAAGTGTTGAAGTTAAATAAGCTAAAGACCATAAGTGAGAGTGATCTCAAGGAAAGAATTGTTCATACCAATCATGTAAAGGTAATAAAAACAGACTCTTGGTCCAATAAGAGAATAGTTGAATTATTGAAAGAAGTTGAACAGGAACCAATAAATAACAAATACAATTTAAGAAAAAGATAAATTTATGTAAAGTGTTGAACTATTAGATATAAACAATGTGTAGGCATTAAAATACCTCATGTATACAGAATATCTGATAAGGCTTATTCTTACAGATACAAACATGCGGTTCTTCTTGGTTATCATAACACTGCTTTATGTGTCATCTGAGGTGGTGATCCGGAAGGGTGCACTACTAGAGAAAAAGGGATCTGTGAAATTAATAAAGGACTTGGGCATAGTGAGTATTGACATTACATCAGTGCTTATCAATGAAATGACATTGAAAGATGTCCAAAGGGAATTAAAATCATTAATTAGGAAAAGTGAAAATAACAGTGTTTTACCATTGTTGGAAAAACTAGATAATGACATAGGAAGTGTGTTAAATACAAGATCCAAACGATCCCTCTTACCTTTTATAGGAACAGCACTTAATCAATTATTTGGAGTCGCGAAAGACTCTAATGTAGAAAAAGAAAGTGCCCGTATAGACAAACTGGAGAAATGGGCAGCAACAAGAGGCATTGTGTTAAATAAGATTATAAGCTCTCAAAACTTAAACAGTGGTGAATTGAAAAAAATAAAGGAATTTATTAATCAAGTGAACACAAATATTACCAAAGAGATTAAGATAATAACAGACGAACAACATTTAAGTACATTTATGAACAATGTTAGAATTGTATTGCAAGACCATAAAGATCTATTAAATGCCATTTTGTTAGCCTATAAAGGAATATTAAGTCCAACATTAATAAACCCAAGAGAATTAGAGGGCATAATTAGTGATTTTTTGGTAGAAGGACATTATATCCCTATGGTAAAGGATATAATGGTCTATTATAATTTGATAACCACCAAGGTAGTTAAGAATAAGATCCTTCTAATTTTACCTTTTAATCAAAAAGAGGCAGATGTACTGATGTCCATACATCCTTTTCCCATGTTGATAAAGAAAAACGTAATTATCTCAAATGTCAACCACATCAATTTTGCATTAGAACATGGACTAATGATGTCATTTATTACAGATGGTCAATTAAGAGATTGTATACTTTTGAAAGATAAAGAGTATATTTGCAACCTTGACAACCTGTATGAAACTACTAATGCCTATCCTTGTGTTCAAGAAATAACTGAAAACAAGAATCAAGAGACAGTCCTGTGTACACAATTATCCAAACATGATTTTGTTTCCATTATAGTAGAACAGTCAGTTTTTGTGTTTTCACTAAGTTCAGTAACAGCAACTATTAATAGCCATAATGTAAGTACTGAAATTAATTTCAATAATGTCCATGCTTTTGATAAGACTTGCAAGTTAGTTATTCCTAATAAATTATATTATGAACCTCATGTCTTCACAGAAATCACAATCCATAAAAATAAGCCCTACATGAACTACTCTAGTGAAGTTAAAGAATTTAAACTGTCTCAGTTAGAGTTAAAACAAATAAATGAGTTGGCTTTAGTAGATGAATTTTTCTATTACAAAGAAAATGTTTCACCAATTCTGTCTCTGTTCAATTTGGTCATAATCATTATTGTAAGAATAGTGTTTGCAATTTTGGTCAAACGTGTGGTAATTTCAAATGTTGAGCAGATTATAACAGAAATAAAGAGGACCAATGAAGAGTAAAATGATCTTATACACATAATTTGCTGCTGAATTCTTTATGTATTATCGTTTGCATTGTATGTTAAAACAATTAACCATTTTTACAGTATAACAATTCATTATGTATATATATATATATATATATATATATATATATATATATATATATATATATATGTATGTATATGTATCTCTTTTGATTCATGATATAATATATGTGAATTTTCTACCATATATTCTTAATTGATTTTTTTGCATTAGTGCATTGACACAGTTTGTGCAATTTAAATATTTTTTGAGAATTGACTTGATGGGCAATCATATAAATGCTTTATTTTATTTGTGATTTTGCAATCATCCATTGAAATATATTCTTTTTGTCACACTGAGGGCAGTGTGAGGTAGCGTGACCGAGTGATGTTGTGGTGTAGAATAGATAGGGAAATTAAATAGAAAAGAGAGAGAGAGAGAGAGAGATAGAAAGAGAAAAAGTTAGGAGAGAGAAGGAGAGAGAAATAAGAGTAAAGAGAGAGGCAAAGAACACAGTGATAACGGCCAAATGCTGTTGTGTCGTGTTATCAATACGCGAGATGTTTACATTGCAGTATATCGTGTTTAAGCCATAAAAACAGTCGTAAAAATGGGAAATAATGGCCTCGCGATTGAAGCCAAGCAAAACATGAGTCAGCACAGTCTAAATGCTTACAACAGCTGATTCTATAGCCCCGCCTTCTCTGGAAGGTGTTTTCGTGGAAGTTCCAGGAATTTGGGGGTTGACCCAAGTGATATACTTCTTCAACCTCCAATCAATTATGTGTGGGAGGGGTCTTTCCCACACCCTCCTAAGATCACCTCCTATCAAGTCCTCTAAGGAGAGATTTGAATCACACCCACGACAGTCCTTCCAATCAGCTACTTGAAGGGGAGGCCTTACTGATTAATCCTTCCAATAAGGCTAGCAGGAGGTGGAGATTTACAGATAGCAAGTTTCCTGAGGGTTCAACGAGTGAGAGACCGACGAGGAGAAGAGAGTCAGAACTGTGTCCTTCAAGGGAGAGTACTTCTCCCAATCGCTTCCGTGTTCCCCATATAGACTGATTCAAGAGTGATTCGTTTCTATCATTGTAACTTGTTAATTTTGTACTGATCTTTATAATATTAAGTACTAATTAAAGTGAAGAAATTACCGATCTCGTCTCTATACGCCTTTCTGAGAGATATCAATATTTAAAAGGAATAAATATACAAAGATAGCACATCATCCGCGAAGCGATCTGAAGGACACCTCGAAAGAAACCAAGGTAAGAAGAGAAAGACTAAAATCTATGCAAACATATAACGAAGGACGTAAAAAGAGAGAGAAAAAAAACCTTACAATATTTTTATTACATATTATATAAATAGATAGTCATCACATGATCCAATGAAATATGAAAATGTTATAAATATAATTTCAAGGCTAATTTTGTATTTGTACATCCGTATGTGTGGTTCTGTCAACAGCAATGCAATTTCTAATAAAAGGGATAAGTACTCATACAAGTATATCAAATTTTTACATGCTCTTTTCTACAGAGACGTTGTGAGGACTTGCCCTCGTCTTTTATAAATCTAATAAGAAAGTTCTATGAGGATTTAGCCGTTTTTAGTTTTTTGTAAAAGAAAACTATTGTGCCGGCATTGTCTGTCCGTCCGCACTTTTTTCTGTCCGCACTTTTTCTGGCAGCCCTCAGATCATAAAAATGCTGAGGCTAGAGGGCTGCAAATTGGTATGTATGATCATCCACCCTCCAGTCATCAAACATACCAGATTGAAGGCCTCTAGCCTCAGTAGTTTTTTTTTTTTATTTGAGGTTAAAGTTAGCCATAATCGTGCTTCTGGTAACGCTATAGGATATGCCACCACCGGGCCGTGGTTAAAGTTTTATGGGTCGCGGCTCGCACAGCATTATACCGAGACCACAGAAAAATAGATCTATTTTCAGTGGCCTTGATTATACGCTGTAGCAGCTGTACAGGAAACTCGTCTGCACCGAATTGACTTCGGCGCAATTTTTACTTGTTTTGTAAGTAAACACTTTCAAAACATTCGTTCCAGATTTAGCTAACAATGATCTTCCTTCTCACCTGGACGGTTGCCTTCCTCCTCTGAGCATCACATCTTACTTCCTTCAGCAAGTTCATGCTGCTCCATTTCCATTTCCTTCTCTTCCTATTCCTCGAGCCCTTCCACCTCTCTCTCTCTCTCTCTCTCTCTCTCTCTCTCTCTCTCTCTCTCTCTCTCTCTCTCTCTCTCTCTTATGCAAACATGTTTTGTTTTCTCCCATTTTCTCCCTGATTTTACATCAACCTTATTTCCTACAAGGCCAAGTAAAAGATTCCTAACGTCCTAAAAGATTGGCTAACGTTCAACAGTTGCCAATTTCAGGTCATTTTATGCATATGAACGGGAATAAAAAAGAAATACATAAATATGATGCTAATATAATGAAACCATTCGGTATGATGTAACAACATTTCCGTCTTAGCAAATTAGTTTCACACATCAGGGTAAAAAAAAGTGAAAGATTTGAAGTTTCAGTCACTCGCGATGTTCATTCATCTTTAAAGTAATAGGCGGGTCAATAGAGGGTCGAACCCGAAACTAATTACTATAAAGCTGGAATAAATTTTAAAGTGTTCTTTCATATGTACATATTTCCAGAAAAAAACCCCACCGGCCAACTCCTTGAGCGTTTTACAAAATTTGATCGTGAAGTTAACATCTTTATACGTAAAAAGCTGCTCGAAATGCAAAGATTTTGACTGAATGGTAACTTCAGCATTCCCTATTTTTTAGATATAACTAAGTTCATTTTCAATTAAAGGACTTTTTTAGACCAATAGATTAAAAATTCCATTAGATTTTGCAATTTATGGGTCTATTTTTCTTGTAGGGGGCCCAAAAAATATAATATAAAATAAATACCTTATTTTTCTTTTAAAGGATTAGATGGTCTTTTTGCGTTATGTGATAGTGTTGAGTTAATCTTATATTACCCCTATATAATATCTTATTAAAACTGCAAAGGCCTTGGGTAATCATATACTGCTGGATAGCTCTGGCATTGAAACTGTGCTGCAAACAGTCTATGGGGAAAATACCATTAGACAAATTCTTCAAGGTAAATCCATATCAAGAGCAGTGCGTGCACACATTTTAGTTGAAAGTGCTCTCACAATAAAGTTACAGCAAATGTTAATGCTAAGATGCTGATGATAATTATGTGCACGAAGATGGAATCAACGAGTTAAGCAAAGAAGATGTGGAAGAAATTAAAACAACATGCAATCAGCTGACAGACTTAAGAGAAGCAACTTTTGACAACACTGTCTTTGATAAGCTAGAAACCTATAAGGAAAGGGTGATCACTCATCTGTCACAAAAATCACGAACAGCAAGATTATGGTTGCAATACATGCAGTATGTCAAAGTAATGAGGCAACATATTCTGGCAGCCCGTACAGGTGACTGGAACTTGAACTTGGTATCTTTACAAAAGATGCTCAATTTATTTGCTGCCACTGGTCATCTGAATTATGCAAAGTCAGCTCGCTTGTACCTCCAACAGAGGCTCGACTTGCCGATTACACATCCATGGCTGCATCAGAAACTTGTTGTCGAGGGTTATCATGTTATCCGCAGGACCTGACAAACATTGGGCTAGTTTGTGGCCAGACTTGGTCATAGAGCAAGTGCTAATGTGATCTTTAAAAAGCAGAGGTGGTCTAACCAGAGACAGGGGAATGACTCCATCTGTGTGTATGCTGTGGATTCATTCAATGCATTCCAGTGCTACAGTTCACAATGCAATGACATTAATAACTAATCACTGTCACAAAACTAGTGAGCAGCATGAAGAATTAGGGAAAACTAGAATTCAGAGAGATTTCTGTGATCTTCAAAAGATTCTCGAACAGCTTGATATTTTCAGTCCATTTGATAGTGGAAGAACAGACCCAATATCCCTTTCTGCAGGACTGATTGCTGATAAGAGGATAAACTGTGATGATGTCGAGGAAGTTGGTAGAAGCATACAATTAAAACTTGATGGCATTTTATTCACAAAATCAACAATGAAGCGTGCAGACCAGGTAAAGACATTTAGTCATTTGAAGAATGCTGTAAAGATCAACAAGCAAAATATTGTTATTAATCCTTCTAAGCTTTTTACACGACTGATAGTATTACTGGAGAGATGTGATGATATCACTTCTTATTTTCAGTATGAACTGACTCCTGTTCCAACTTCACTCTTTTTAGATAACACGATGCGCAAACCAAACAAATCATCCCTGATACAATCTCTTCTAGGCAGGGATTATCAATTGGTTGACTCCAATGACATTGTAAGTACTGAACATAATGTTGCAGATGGGGGAGCTCTACTCAGAAAAGTTGTATGGAAACAAGACTCTACTTTTGAAAACATTGTGGAACTTTATGGGAAGTATGTACAAGCTAAATATAGAGGAGCAACCATTGTCTTTGACGGATGTGGAAATAACTCCTCAACGAAGGATCATGAACATCTGCAGAGATCATCAAAGATTCCTCCATGTCCTGATGTAAAGATTCAAAATCAAATGGAAGTAATATTCAACCAACATTCCTTTCTGTCCAATGATTCAAATAAAATGCAACTGATCAGCCTGATGACACCAAAGTTAGAGGAGGAGGGGGCAGTTATTAAAAGAACAGCAAATGATGCCGACACAATGATTGTTTCAGCAGCCCTAGAATTGGCCCAAAATGGAAACTCAGTCACTGTATTTGCCAATGACACTGATGTCATCATAATGTTACTTCACTTATGGGATGATAAAATGGAAGATGTGTGGATTCATTCTGAGTACACAAGAAATGACAGGAAGCAACTAAAATTAGTGTAAAGGATGCTGTAAGGAAACTTGATGACATAGTAGTTAAAAATTTGCTTTTTCCATGCTTTTGGAGGTTGCGATACAACATCTGCTATACATGACAAAGGAAAAGCAGCAATTCATCGACTTCTGCAAAAATCAAAAAGAGCACAACAGTTAGCCAAAGTGTTTAACACTTTCCATTTGTCCCAAGATCAAGTTGGAGGAGCAGGCATTACATTGTTTGCTTTACTACATAGTGGAAAAGTTGAAGATACGCTACATCACTTGAGGTTCACTTGCTACATGAAGATGGCGGCGGCTTCTTCAAAGATCACTCTTGCAAAATTACCTCCAACTGAAAGAGCAGCATGGTTTCACAATCTTTGCGTTTACCTTCAGGTTAGTACTTCTAGAATAACCGCTTCAGTTGTTTCCATTTGTGATCTTCGATTGAATTTTTTAATATAGAATTAGGATGTGCATAAAAATAACTTTCTATATTATATTTGGGGTATGTCAATGGAAGACACTTAAGGAATGTAACATGAATCCTCTAGAATAGGGCTGGAAAATGGAAAGATGTCTCCAATAATGACAGATCAAGTATGTGTTCATTCATTGGAACATGTCTTTTTGAATTAAAAAACGTTTAATGATATCTTACATGAAATTAATTAACTAACTTTATGCTATATCATGTCTTAAATTAGTTCTGACAGGTTTCCCTTATTTATCTTTCAATAACTCTCACTTACCTTTGATATGCTCTCAATGGCTCTTTATCTTCAATGTTCAGAATTTAACTTAATATCATAAAGATAAAATCAAATAAAATATTGCATATAATCTAAACTGGTTGCATTTATATTTTTATGCTTTAGCACACGGCACCAGAAGAGCTACTCCGTGTGATAAGATGTAATTGCAAGTTGTCTTCACGCAATCCGTGTGGTACGAATCAATGCTCGTGCAAGCTAAATGGAATGCAATGTGTTTCTGCCTGTGGCGATTGTAGAGGATTTGGTTGTAACAACAGCTGCGACAAAAACGAAGTCAGCGACTGTGAAGAAGAAACTGGTCAAGTGTTCAATGAGGAGGATGATGATGTTGAAAACATTTTTGACTTTTAACATTCTTTTTTGTTTCATAACTGAAGACTTACAGATTATTTTATTTTTTCATTTATCATGCATTCTTGTGTCTTTGTGTGTGAGCTCAGTAGGAAAGCGCCTACTTCAGAACTAGGATAAGTGAAAACCATGTTTAATAAATTCTTAACAACAAAATAAGTGTTCCAAAGTAATGAGGTACTAAAAGATATATCTCCCGTTTATTAACCCTGAGATGGAAAACTATTGACAATAATCTTATGTAATGCTTTTCAATAGTTTTGTTGGCATAACAAAGGCATACCCACCTATTAATGAATTCCATTATCCTTTATAACTAGGATTTTAACAGGTTACATTCACACTGTATCTCATATGAATTCAGTTTAACGGGGGTGACTTTAGGAGCACATTGTGAAAAATGCTCAAGGACTTAGCTGGTGGGGTTTTTTTTCTGATAAAATATAAGTATTAAAGAATACTTTAAAACTATTTCCAGCTTTATAGTATTTATTTTCGGGTTGGCCCCTTTTTAAGCCTGAATTGACCGGCCTATAAGGTGAAGTCATCTATCTTTCCACATGACCGTCGACATCATTCAAAGGGAAAAAGTAAGTTGAATAAATGAAAGAACCAAAGTGTCCCTCAATGATGTGCGGTATCTGTGAAGATAGGCGTATGCATGGAAATGACAGTTTTATGACCAAGCCTTTATGGTTATGGAGGAGCGTCCAACGCGCTCTCATGTAAAAAAGGAGAGACACAGAATACGAATAAAAAGGGGGGGGGGCAGCTTTTGAACATCTTGGGTTAGAATTTTTTCTAGACTTCTATCATCGGTTCCAGGTTATTAAAGCGAAAGGAAAACAGGTGATTTTACGAGTATATATATATTTATTGCGAATACCATTAATCACGAAAAGCTAGAATGGAAAGTAATTTTTTCGATTTCCTCGCGTTTCTCTGTCAGCCACACAAAAAACTCTCTAATGGGGAGTAAACGAAATGCCTCTTCCTTACACCTCCTAGGGTATCGAACTCTCAAATGTTAGTAAGATTAACTGTTAAATATATATCATCCTGAGGCTAAAAACACACATATAACAAATAAAAAAAACCATTTTACGATAATGAGTTTGGTATGTGTACTCATGACCTGAAATACATTTTTCACCCTACTTCACAAATTGGTGAATTATGACAACCTCATGTCTACTATTGTGCGTCATTTGAAATTTGTGGAACTCTTCGATCTTTCTCAGTGCCTCTTGGATAACATAGGCAACGTCTTCACCTGCGCCTTCCCCTTGGGGTAGCGGGGTGGGGGGGGAGGTCTTTCCGGTCATTAGGGAATGAAAACCTTTTTCGACTCTGAATCGCTTTTGAACCTTGAAGCGGTGCGTTTACTGATTATATAATGGTGTAATTAGCAATTTTCTAACACAAATACAGATTTCAGCAGTTACAGTTTTGGAGGGGTGCATCTTTGGGAATAACCAAGTTCTCTATTTATAGGACAAAATCTGCATACGATTTATTCGGGGGTGCGTCTATCTTTATGCAAAAGTTTTCACACGGATTTGTGTATCTGCTGGATATGGGGGAACAGCCTGTCCCTGTGACGCATATATGAATCGTAATTATAATAGAAAGACGTGAAATTTTAACTCACCTCTCTCTCTCCCCCTCTCTTATTGGTTCTCATGATTAGTACCTGTTACTGACTAACGGAATTTCATATCTAATTTTAGGAGGCCACAACAACTGATGCAGCTATTCGTTATATATTAATATTTTTTGTTTATTCGTAGGATCTTTCTTTATGTAGGTATGGTGCTCCTTTGGCAATGAACTCTTCATTTAGGACCATTTCCATGTTAAGCACATGAGTTTTATGTCTAAATTAGCTAGAACCTGCAAAATTAAGATGCGAATCCCCTTTTTTCTCATCCTACCAATAACCGGAATTTTTCTACTTTTACTGACCTACTAATTCCATTCTCTCACTGTCCATGCAAACATTCCCTGTTCCACCTTCCTGTTTCCCAACTGCCTTCATAGCCCTAGTCTTACTCAGGGCTACTCTCAACTTTTGCCTCTTGGAAACAATTCCATTATTTTTGTTAATCTCTGCAGATTATGTTCATTATCTCAAGTCCTTGCGGTACTGATTTCGATCATCATCCATTTTCCACACCATTCTTGTACTTTCTTTCCTATTATTCTAATATCACCCCATATATGAAGTTCTCAGACAGACATGGCCACATAACACACACACACAAACATGCCTAAGCCCCATGGGACTCAAATATATCATTAAAGTCTGCCTTAAACATATGAGTATCAAGACTGTGTGATATGGTAAATAGAACGCTGTAGATATATATATATATATATATATATATATATATATATATATATATATATATATATATATATATATATATATATATATATATATATATATATATACTCTCTTTTTTTTGCAAACTTCCTTGCATTCCTCATAAGTGTATTTCCTTCAATAATTACTTTTTACCCACCCTTCCACTGTCCCCATTTTTATTTGCTTCTTCTTAGTAGATGTAAAGAAATGGATTAACTCATTTGTTCCGTGGAATTTACATTGAAATTAGCGAGAGTTCTTACTTGATGATGAAAGATTTATGCTGCCTTGTCGGCCTAAGAAACAGGAGATCAGCGCCTGCCCTGTGAGCCTACAGAAGCCTAGGAGGACTTCAACTTTAACTTGTACTAGAAACGTCTTTCCAGTTGTTCATGGATTACCACATTAACTTTTACCATTTGATATGGATGAAATTTAGTTAACACTGAGATCAACATTATTATATTCATCATCTTTGTAACTGGCAGCATCACTGCAACTGCCAGATTTTATTATAATCATCATATCATCCCATGCCATAATATTAATTATTATCATATTATTAATGAAAATTGTAATTATAGTAATTATAGTACTCTGTTAATCAACAAGGCCAGGTGCTCAGAGATGCGAGGACTCTTTCTGAATAAACGTAGCATGAATTAAGTTTAACTCTCATTGCCTCAACACTGAACGTAGCGTGGCTCACATGTGAAGACAACAAAAGGCACAGCTTTATTTGAGAATGACTCCGGCAACAGTGAGTCGTTATTGTCTGTTCCTGGTCCTTGGAACAATGACTGAATCAACAGGAAAGTGTAAGAAATTCGTCTTTGTCTGCTTTGATGACGACGTTGAACGCTGTTGGAATACATTTCCTAAGGGATTCTGGCAATTTTGATCATGTTCTTGAATTTATAATTCGTTACTTTATTATTGTACTGATTTTACTCTTTTACTGTTATTCCTAAAAATCTTATTTGGCTGTAATCGCCCAGCATCGTAAGACAAAACTATTAAAAAGTTCAGCAGTTAATAAAACTAGGATCCCACATTATATGTGAATTTAATAATCATTATTCCGGTTTTTCATATTGCCTAATACAGTAGCATATAATCAGAAAGGCACTAGGTAAATGAATGAGAGTGAAGCTCAGATGTTGCCTGTTTTAAAAACTAATAAATGAAAAAACGAAAGAACTTTGACAAAATCCTTCTATATATATATATATATATATATATATATATATATATATATATATATATATATATATATATATATATATATATATACATATAATATGTATGTGTGTGCGTATGTGTGTGTGCGAGTGCGTATGTGTTTGAGTGCGTGTGTGCGTATGTGTGTGCGTGTGTGTGTGTGTGAAGCATGAAGGGCTAAAGGTTTGTCAAAGGGAAAGAAATCACAACGAGGTGTAAATGAAGAAAATGCAAGCGTGGGAGATCTTCACTCAGGAATAAAAAAAACTGGGCAAAGGTCTAGAAAAATGTTTTTTTTTTCCTAGCCGGCACAAGGGGAAGTCGTTGATTTTCCAAATGAAAACAAAAACAGTTTAAGACAGCTTGACAAGTAGAAGAGAATAAATGTAGTTCCCATTGCTTTTAAACATTATTTTTTAACGTTTACAACATTCTCCAAACTATTCTTTTCCAAACAATTACCTGATACCTATCTTTCTTTCCTGCTTATCTCTCTCTCTCTCTCTCTCTCTCTCTCTCTCTCTCTCTCTCTCTCTCTCTCTCTCTCTCTCTCTCTCTCTCATAGTCCATCGCATTAACATTCTCTCTGGTTCCACCTCTTTAAGCCATCCTCACTGTCAACGTCTATCAACTTTATATTTTTATTTATTCATTTATTTTATGACAAGGTGTCAAACTACCGACGACGAGAACTAAAAAGCAAATTAACCATGATGTCATATTACGTGAGCGACTTATTGTCGTTTACGTCGTTAGATACTTCCAAAAATGCCCATCATGACAGTAACAATTAACGGACACCTTTCCATAGCTGTCATAATAAAACCAGCGAAGTGTTCAAAGAAGCTGAAACAGTTCTGAAGTTCTCCATATATTATTTACGGATCTTTACCAAGAGGAGGAAAGAGTTATAAGGATACAAGAGAAGCGTTTAGAAATTGTGAACCGTTTCTAAAAGTCTGCTTATTTTTTTAATGGATCTTTGCGTCAAGAGAAAAGAAAAAAGTTATATTTATCATTAAGAAGCTCAACTGGTGGAATATCCCAGAGCCTGATGACCTACAACACAAATAGAGTTATATTTTTGAAATATGTGAAAGATGTCCATTAAAAAATTTGGCTAGACATAATAGTGAACATTTTCCATTTTTGAGGGAAGGGTTTACAGGGGAGACGGGAGCCGCTGGGTCAGAGGTGGTACCTTGAGATTTTTGTTCCCATTATGGTCTCTTTGCCTCTCCTATTTCCATGCTTCATTTTCGAAATTTCCAAAATTGTTGACAAGGATATTTAGGAATTTTAAATTATAATAACAATAATAATAAGAAAAGCTTCCATCACAGTGGGCACGTATGCAAAGCATTTTCTTAGACGTTATACTTGTTCAATATGGCTGACATTGCAGATACGATTTTTTGTTGGTTTACAAAAATACACACATGCATACATACATACAAACAAGTAGAAAATACGCCGAAGTTTCTTCGGCGTAATCGAGTTTTCTGTACAGCGGCTACAGCGTATAATCAAAGCCACCAAAAATAGATCTGTCTTTTGAGGGGTCTTTTCAGCCGCGCCCCATGAAACTTTAACTACGGCCCGGTGGTGACCTATCCTATTTCGTTGCCAGAAGCACGATTATGGCTAACTTGAACCTTAAATAAGATAAAAAAAAATACCGAGGCTAGAGGGCTGCACTTTGGTATGTTTGATGATTGGAGGGTGGATGATCATCATACCAATTTACAGTCCTTTAGCCTCAGTAGTTTTTAAGATTTGAGGACACTTTTTTTCTGTCTGAAAAAAGTGCGGACGGACAGACAAAGCCGGCACAATAGTTTTCTTTTACAGAAAACTAAAACATGCGTGTGTGTGTGTGTGTGTGTGTGTGTGTGTGTGTGTGTGTGTGTGTGTGTGTGTGTGTGTGTGTGTGAACCTGCTTAACATATAAGCACGTGTTTCATAGAAATAAATTTCTGACTCACATCGGGCCCTTTATTCTTTTTCTTTTTAACAAGATGAAGTTGGAAATTGTAGCTCAGTTGTTCCACGGAACTATGATGTTATGTTACGAAAATGGGAAACCGCTCTATGCCTTTTATGGACTGGACTTAAGCTATTCAATTACTCTTGTCCTTTAAAGGCCAGTGAATAAGATATTGTTAGCGCTTGTTATGCCCCAAAATCCCCTTGATTTCTTTCTTTTTTAAAGAAAAACAAGAACTGAAATCTGTTGCCAATCTCTGCTTTCCCTTCAAGAGAGAGAAAAAAAGAGCAAGTTCTCCACAGTCCGCAACATACAAAACAAAAGATTCCATCCGATGAAATGCTCATTTCAAATCGTTTCCAAAGCATTCTAAACTATTTCCTGGATTTCATTAACTGATAGGACAAGGATGTATTCCCCTTCCATTCAATCTTTACCATCAACAAAGAGATTAAAAGCCCCCTCTCTCTCTCCCGGAAACTTTCACGAAATTGTTAATGGTAACAAAATGTTATCCACGAAATACTGAATATCTCTCCAGCCCATTTAGGAAAGCCCCTGTAGGGTGGATTACTACAAAGCTCAATTAAATGACTGAATTCTATCGTTAATGGCTCCTACCCTAACAAGAATCAGGTATCATATAAATGTTTTATTTTTTTATTTATTTATTTTATCTCCATTGTTTACAGTAGGTGCTATTGTTTCGATATCTTTTAGATCAATTTTTAATTTTTGAAGAATATGGATTGGTGATGGTATCATTAAAAATAATCTTTGATTATCTTTTTTTTGCATCAATAAGAAAGAGAGAGAGAAAAGTTAAGTATACCTTAGTTTTACCAGACCACTGAGCTGATTAACAGCTCGCCTAGGGCTGGCCCGAAGGATTAGACTTATTTTACGTGGCTAAGAACCAATTGGTTATTTAGCAACGGGACCTACAGCTTGTTGCGGAATCCGAACCACATTGTAGCGAGAAATGAATTTCTATCACCAGAAATATATTCCTCGAACTCTTCATCAGCCGGTCGGTGGAATTGAACTCCAGACCATCGAGCGACAGTCTGAAGCTCAACCGACTCAGCCAACGAAGGGCTTAAAGAGAGAGAGAGAGAGAGAGAGAGAGAGAGAGAGAGAGAGAGAGAGAGAGAGAGAGAGAGAGAGAGATGTTACTCTATAACTAAGTTTCGCAGTAAGGCTACGACTTGCACATCCCGGACTTCAAAAGAATAAACAAGTGACAGGAAGTCAGTTCCTGGGAAATCCAGGCTGCATTCAGGAGAGAGATAGAAAGAGGTCATGTCATAAATAAAGGCCAAAGTCCTAGAATAAAAAAAGAAGTGAAATCCCTAAATTTGACCACTGAAATATTAAAAAAAAAACATAAATAAGAATTAATTCCCAGAATTTCCATACACAAAATCATCACGCTCATCGAAGCATGAATATATTAAACATAAAGCGACGTCCCTCTCCAACGCTCATTGAATTTGCATGGTTGACAACCTCATGACATCTCCATTAGCATACCAAAAACGTTCTTATGACTGATAATAATTTCATCTGTTGCATTTACCAATCCGGTGCCCAATCTCCTTTTTATTTTTAAAACAAGTTTTCAAAAATTAATTCGCCTCTGAAACTGATCTGCTTCCAGTAACCTAGAACATTATCTTAATTAAGTTATACTGATATTTTCTGTAAACGAACCAAATGTAATTTTTATAGCTGCAAGGTAATCAAATTGATGATGATAATGCTCACCAAGAAGATACTACAAGTGAATTCTTTTCAAGTAAAATGAACTGCAAAGATGGTCTGAATAATTATAGTATTACTAACCACTCAGAAAAATCAAAATCAAAACGCGCTTGGCGAGTAATCAGCATGAATATAAAAGTCAGCCTAAGAACTTTCGTTTCAAGATCAGTATGCATGTAGAGTCAACGCCGAGAACTTTACATAGGTTATCTATGTTAACATAAAGCTAAACAGAGCAATTTTACATTAAAATATTTGTAGAAGTATATACATAGTTCTTTCCACGCAGTATCAGTATAGAAATTAACCAAGAAGGAGAAATTTTACATTATTATTTATATTGTCATTCAGAAGACGAACCCTATTCATTTGGAACAAGCTCACTGGAGCCATTAACTTAAAATTCAAGCTTCAAAAAGAACATGGTGTTCGTTTGAAAGAAGTAACTGAAGGTAATAAGAAATACAGAAAGAAGACATCAGTTATCAGAAGAAAAAAAATGTCAAAAATCAATAAATAGCTATATAGAAATGTAAGTCAGTTCTAAAATACTAAGCGAATTGCCTTCAGGTAGTAGTACAGTAAGTTGCATCTTCTCTTGAGCGTTTGAGGTTCCTGTTGTCCAGTATCCTCAGAGATACTGTTCCACAGTCCAACGGTTTGAGAAATAAAGGGCCTCTAGAACTAAGAAGTTCGACAGCGAGGCACATTTACTGCATATTGATGCTGCTGTTCAGCAAATCTGGTCGCTCTCGACAGGAAAAGAGGATCAAGGATCAATTGTGATGAGAAACATTTCTGTTAAAATGAAACTTACGATATATTGACAAACAAGAGACCATCCGTCGATGGTCCAAGTCATAACCGATAATGTTAGGAAACAGAAACCTACACCACGAACCACTCTATCCACAAGAGATGAATCTATGGCAGAGGCAACCATCCTAAAACAGGTTACAAAAGTAAGATGTGATCAAAAGTTACACCAAATATAGCTAAAGCTTCAGACTCATTTACCAGAGTCCCATCCACCTGAAGGGGAGGATGGGTTGAATAAATAAGTACAAGATCTATTAATCGATAGTGTTTTTGTTTTACTGGAGTTCAGCCTAATATTTCTCCGACTTCACCATTCACTAATTCGCTCCATGCCACAACTGGGACTAAGGGCAACTTCATTTCTCACAGAAGGACACTTTACTACACCCACAAGTGTTGCATCATCGGCATACTGCATAACCTTGTTTTCCAGTCCAACAAACATATCACTTGTATACTCTAAAAAGAGCAGTGATCCAAGAACACTACCCTGTGGAAATTCAGACACAATAGGTCATGGTTCGCTAAAGATCCCATCAACAACAACTTGCCCCTGCCTACTTGTAAAGAAATCTTGAAGTAATCCTCAAGCATATGTACCCACGCCAAGATTCTGAACTTTGTATATAAGCGCCTTACGATTTACTAAATCGAAAGCAGCACTCAAATCTATTTGAATTACTCTGCACTCAAAACACTTATCAAGGTGCTCTTGCAAATGGCATGTCAAATCTAAAAAATGTGCATATAAAGTTACACTGAAGGTCATTAAAGCATATTCCTTACCATTGTTAATCATTAACAATACCTCAAGAGTTTGAATTTCAATGCAGTAGTTGATCAAAGCTTTGGACTCGAGTAAATATAACTTACAGTAGAGTTATTAGTAAATTACTATACATTGGAATATTATTCTTAATAACAAATGTACGATTTTACGGGCAACTCAAGTGTCACAATAAACCAAAATGAAGAATGAAGGCAAACGCTTGCCACATCCTACGAGTTATAGAAATAAACGCCTTACAGAAAAGGACAGTTAAACGCAAATTGGTTCCGAAACCTACTGAGGGAGTTGCCACGAGAGGAAGTAAGCAATAATACTAAAATTGGAACGTCTGTACTGGTTTTACTTAGGAGAAGTCAAATACACGAATAATGGTAGTGATAATCTTCAGTTTCTCTCTTAAATCTCCTTACGCAGAATGGGGTCAAGGGTATACAGACCTGGGCTTAAATTAATATTATTGCCATTTGTAAACTAAATTAATTGCAGATTTTAAGTGGATTCTAGGATAACATTTTTACAGCTTATTATATCAGACTGGATCAATCAATTTACTGGCGAGCTTTCACTTGGATGTCAAAAAAAGCATTATTCTTTTGGCAAATCCTATATGAATATTTTTGTGATATATTCTGTACATTTAGCTCCCTACTCGATAAACAAAAGAATCACAATCTACACACACACATATATATATATATATATATATATATATATATATATATATATATATATATATATATATATATATATATATATATACATACATATATAAATGTATATATGTATATTAATAACACTTAGAGCAAAGGCAGAAGAACTTGCACTTCGCTGTTTCACTTTCATTTTGACCTTGTACTCTGTTGTTATTTCATATCGCGGTTCATTTCCGTGATAGAAGCTCTATTATATTATATTATATTACATAGCATTACATTAGATTATACATTTTAAGTTATATATATAAATATACCAGGTGTTTCGAAATTAGAGGGCCCCCCCCTTTCCACAGAACAAATGTAAAGTTATGAAGTTTCCTGCTATAGCCTATCTCCAAGTACGTTATTTTAAGTTTCTATTAAGCTATTTTTCATTTTACATTTCTTGTATTTTCAGACTGAGTGACGTAGTTAGATACAGTCATGGCTAACAACTCAGAGGAAATCAGATGGATTGACCGAATCCGGGCTATAGCCTTCAGAAAGGCCAGGGATGCTGGTGCATCCTTCATTTCACAGTCGTGGATACCTAAATACATTAAAAGAGATGAATCCTTTGTTAAAAGAAACTGGAACAAAAATCCATACGACTGTCATCGCAAAAAGAGTGAGAATCTTGGAAGGCCTGAAGTCCTTTCTCAGGAGTCAAAAGACATCATACCTGAGGCAGTGGGTAGACCAAGAAAGTCTTTATGTAAATTGGCGCTTAAACTAGAAACAAAAAGGGGAAAGAAGAGAAGTTATAGTACTGTATATTGTGAGTTGAAAAAATCTGGTATCAAGTCATTTCATGTTATCAGGAAGCCCAACATCACTCAGCAATAGAGAGATGATCGTGCATGGTTTTATGATTCATTTCTTAAAGATGGAATGAAGCTGACTTTCTCCATGTTGCCACATCAGATGAATTCTTCATTTACACAGTCAGGAAGCCAAATCATAAAAATGACATCATTTGGGCTGCAAAGTTAGATGATATCAGCGATTATGTGCACTATCGCCAAGTTGTGAAATTTCCTGAATGTTTGGGAATTTTTCTCTGTTTCACAGCCAAATGGTTAATGTGGATCATCAAAGAAAAAGGACAGTCATGGAATGGCAAATACTTCAGAGAAACTGTGCTTACTGGTGGAGTATTTCCTTTCCTCAAAGATCCTGAAAATGTGTTATCTGTTGAAGAAGTCACATTTTTGCATGATAAGGCACCATGTTTAAAGGCTCTTCAGACACAGGAGCTGCTTCAAAACAGTGGTATTGATTTCTTCTCGTCAAGTGAATTTCCAGGTGGCTCCCCTGACTTTAATGTGTGTGAAAACATTGGTAGTATCTTAAAGGATTGTGCTGAAGCGCACACAGTGAACTATGATGGTATTCCAAGCCTCGACAACCTGCAAAGAGAAGTGACTGAAGTGCTCAGGGAAATGGAGTTTGAGTCTCAGCTTTTTTGCGATTTGCTGAAATCATACCCCTCAAGAATGCAGGCTGTGGTACAGGCAGGTGGAGGCCACACAAAATATTAAATACTCAGAGAGAAACTTGAATAAATACCTGTTCTGGATGACTTTTGTTTTTGTCCGTATCAATTTTAGTTTATGCTGTAGAGGGGGGGGGGCCTCTAATTTCGAAACACCCTTTATATATATATATATATCAAGCCACAGGAGGAAACATTAGTAGTAGGTTGTCAATTATCTAGAGTTTCATCTGACATCCCTCAGAACTCTGGCTGAATTTACAGGGAAAAAGGCATCAAGCCATATTCCGAGAATAATCATAAAGGTTACTCAGTTTAAAACTAATGTTGAAATGAATAACAGTTAATAATCTACTTTGGTTTTCCAGCTAATTATCATGAACAAAGCTGAAGAAATCATTTAACTGGGGTCGACCACACCCACCCTCCAAATTCTAATACTTTTCTATTCCTTTAAATACAATAGAAATGGAAAAGGAAGATGATGTAAAATAAAAAATAAAAAAATATTTAATTACACAATAGATAGAGCAGGTAAAGAGAACAAAGGAATCAGATACTTCAGCAGATAGACACGGAAGGATTGGACGCCGATAAAAAGATACTTGCATGCAAACGGAGAGATAAAAGGTGAAAGATAAGGAAGAAAACAGATAGGAATTGAATTAAAAAAGTGCGGGAAGCTTTGATGAGATTGGAAGGGGATCAATGTCTTTTTCTGAAAAGATAAATGAACTAAGACAGGCAGAGAATAGAATAAGAGAGAGAGAGAGAGAGAGAGAGAGAGAGAGAGAGAGAGAGAGAGAGAGAGAGAGAGAGAGAGAGACAGTAGATACGATGCCGATGAAAGACAGAGGCCTGCTCTTTGGAGAACGATGAAACGAGTTCAAGTATTACTCGAATGTTAACCTACAATTCCAAGTAATAATAATAATAATAATAATAATAATAATAATAATAATAATAATAATAATAATAATAATAATAAAATACATTTCAACGTTAATTGCCAAGACGAACCCGATATTAATATTTGATGCCTACATTAATCAGAGCCAGCAGTTATTAAATGTTATCATTGCATCGAATGACTTATATAAAAACTATTTTAATTCATTGAGCATAATAAACTTTTGCATGTCAAAATAGTAATAACAGGTAAGAAAGATGATTATGTGAATCATAAGGTTTGGGGCAACTAACGAGAAAAGGTGTTTCTAGCAAATGGAAGGGGGTGAAATACCACTCACTCCAAAAACAAAGGTTTCATCCTCAGAACTTGAAAAATGTACTAGGGACAAAGATTTCGAAAATCAGATACCTGTAACTATTATACTTTCTGATATATAGGTAAAAAAAAAATGCTAAGATTTTGCTATTGAAATATACTCCGACCTATGAAATTAGGCCAAGTCTAAAAATACAAAAGGGAGAATGCTCATCAAACCCCACTGTACCTGCCTACCATGATTACAGAACAGCAGGAAAAAATACAGTCGCTAAATTGGCCTGTTTGCCGTAAAAGTAATCACTGACTCCGTACAGTACTTAACAAATTTCATCGAAGTACAAGATAATAATAATAATAATAATAATAATAATAATAATAATAATAATAATAATAATAATAATAATAATAATTTACCCAAGACTTTGAAAAATAGGTCAAGCTAAAAATACTGCGAAAATCACATAAAAACTCCCAATTTTCATGATAGTTCAAGATAATTTTTTACCATTGATCTGATCTGTGACACGGAATTAAGGTCAAGATCAAGAATACTTCAAGTAATATCTTCGCAGCAGCGTCGAATTTTCTTGACAAGCAACTTCCAAATACGATAGTTTCTGATATCTTCAAAAAATATTTCTTAATATTTTTGGCTTATAAGTTAACTTGTGGCTAGTAAAAATGTCAAGAAAAAAAAAACTTCGCGGAAAATAATCACAAGCATCAAGATGCCGAGTTTCATCATAATCACGCAACAGACATTGAAGAGACTTATTAATAATATAAAAAATACGATAAAAAATTTAGGTCTTTCTAGTACAGCTTAAACGAGTAACGGAGAAAATATAATAAAAATAATACAATTTGATGTGGTAGTGCCAGTTGAACAATAGTAATGGTTTTTTCTGTTTTCATTATTGTTATTGCTTTATGTTAATCCATTCTTATAGAATAAACAGGAAAATTACTCAATTCATAAAAACTCATAATTAGCCAATTGTTACAAACTTACCAGTCAATAATCACGGTGGTGATACGTTCATATCAATTCCAAAAATAGAACCTGAATTCAACCCGCACATGTACAGCATTGTCTATGTTAACTTATATCTCTTCATAGCGGGTAACATGTGTGTGTGTGTATATATATATATATATATATATATATATATATATATATATATATATATATATATATATATATATATATATATATATATATATATATAACTCCTACTTTATCTTAGAAAAAAACGACCGGGTCAGTACTTCAAGGTCTGAAAGTAATTTTTAAATCTTTAATCCAACATCAAAATGTTTGAAAATAAGGGTGGAAGTCTTCTCCTGGCTTATTATGTCCCAATTTATAGTGGCTCGAAAGCTAACTGCCAAGAGAAATTTTGTAAATATGATTGACTGGCACAGTGGTGGGAGTAGGAGTATCATGTCCAAGTTTTTCTTGGTGCAATTCAGAAAGAGCAAACAATTTTCTTTCTAAAAAAAGTCTCCCTTGTGATGAAGATGTGGCTGCAAAATGTACACGCACTGAGGTTCATGGATATACAAGAATTAATAGTCGTTACTTTTAGTGTGAACGTAATGCTCAAATAAATCTTATTTTTACATTGAGACAGTAATAATAGCAGCAGCACCAGAACGGTAGTAGAAGAAGCAGTAAAAGTGTAACATAAAACAACGCAAAAAGTCGAATAAAAACCCACTCTCAAGGTGACACAAATAATCAAACACCCTCTTGAGAGGAACGGCTTAAAAGATCTCCAGGAATCTTTCGGCAAATATATGAACACCAACTGTGAACCAAAGCGTTGTCCGTTATTTCGTCTTCATGGGATAACGCTGGGGCTGTCTGGTAACAAAACTTTTACAGCTCTCGCGATAGAAATTATATTCCCACGAAAATGGGACGGAAAATGAATCGAAGAGTTCAACCTTACATGGGTCGTAGGAGAGAGAACAATTTCACATCTCCTAAGGGAGAAACAAATGCAAATGCAGAAGTTAAATGAAGAAGAAGGGGGCTGGGGTGAACAGAATGAACGAACACAGACATGATTCCATGATAACGTTTCCCTTGTGACCTTCCGGAGTCATTCTGTAATGTTAAATACGCTCAAGGCACTCATCAGGAGGAAAATTATTCATGACTGGGAGCAAATAATGCTATGACAAAAGAAGCAAATGAAAAAGAATGAATTTCTTTCTGGAAAAGTTATTCTCGATAAACGTAAGGGCTAACGTTGTCAGGTTCTAAATAAATATCTATATATACACACACATGCACGAGCACGCACACATACAAAATCATATAAATACATATATAAACATTTATATATATATATATATATATATATATATATATATATATATATATATATATATATATATATATATATATATATATATATATATATATATATATGTGTGTGTGTGTGTGTGTGTGTGTGTGTGTGTGTATGTATAATACACACACACACACATATATATATATATATATATATATATATATATATATATATATATATATATATATATATATATATATATATATATATATATATATATATCCCATAAACCTATTTGCCTACGAGATGGATGGAAACAAAGGGGCAAGGCCTACTGATTCGCACAAATTCTCTAGAGATGAGATTGCTATTCCAAGGTCTTTTCCCTAACCCAAGCCGAGAATGGTTCCTATTGACAGTTGGTCGACTGTTAGCCAGGATCGAAGCAAACGCCATTCAAATTCGACCCAGTTGGCAATGGTATAAAATATTATGGATTCTTGTGCTTGTCGTTTTCTTGTAAGGAATTAAATTTCCAAGCATTGTCGCCATTTTGAATCGCATACATATACATAGATACATAAATACGACGTTTGTTTTCACGACTTACATAAGAATATTATTTAATATACACGTAACTACGGTTGAGCTATATAGCTCAACCGTGCACGTAACAACTGTGTTATCTGGTGAAAATTGACATTTTCTTTCGTCAGCCTCTCTCTCTCTCTCTCTCTCTCTCTCTCTCTCTCTCTCTCTCTCTCTCTCTCTCTCTCTCTCTCTCCCCATGTGTGCGTATATCTGATGTGATGAAACTGTCCAAGTTCATATTATAATTGAGATATCTATCGGGTTTCTATGCTACGCAATGTAAAATACAGGAATTCCGAAAAGTTGCAACGGAACATCTGATCTGGTAGAACATAGAGTATTATGTTGGGTTTGAAACCACTATGCACATACCATAGACTTTGAAGCGACAATACTGCCAACAACCGCCAAATCTTCTAAGCGATACTACGAGACAGTGATGCAAAAAACATGAAGAGCTTTCGAGTAACTTTCTTTATTTATAACAACCTTCCCCAAAGGGCAAACACGTTTTTGAAAGTAACCACAACCACCACAAGACAACAGAATCTTTTTAATGAAAATAAACAACTCAAAATTCTAGAGCCGTCACTGACTAGTTTGGTAGGTCGAGACATTCTAACCCACTCAATAATCCACTAGCCTTCGGCTCTCGAGACGCCAACAGCATCGTCCACATCTCCCACTGGAGAGATGAAAAGGTTAAGTTGATTATGCACCCAACGTTTCTTCGGAAGGGTAAACAGGGAGAGGGGTAACGCCGTACCGCCTTTTCATGGGAGGAACTGGCGCTCAACAGCTTTCGAAAGGAAAAAGAATCAGTTGAAAACTAGTTTCACACATCTTGAAGGAAAAGGGAGAGTAAATGGAGAGATGGATTTCACAGATTCGAACTAAAAGTGACCTTCACTATCTGGAAATGGTATTTTGTGTTATTATATCAAAAGGAGATTTTTATAAGATTATATTAATAACACCAAGCAAACACGATGCTTACTATTCAAAAATTTATTCCGAAAGAAAGCTGAATTATATAATGAAAATATCAATGCAAGATCTTTTGGGGAAACGTTACGGAAACCAGGCTTCTCATATTTTATGGCATAATTTGCTATCACATTTTATTTTAACTCAAAACTCCGTGAGGCGATATATGGTTCTTGCTTATACTATTCTAATTTTCCTTCCAAAAGAGGGAATTGAAATTTTCATCAAAACAGGAAGTATATTTTACACTGCGGTTATGCGAAAATTCCAAAATATAATGCTTTAAAATTTATCGTCTCGGAATCAGCATTTGTCCAAAGGTCTAATTTTTAGTACCGTTGCCATATATTTTATAGATATAGAAATTAACATGAGTAACAACACGTGAACGATATCATGGGTAAGAGCTAAGAATTGATTCAGTTATTATCAGAAAATGCTCCGGTAAAGCGTTTATCATGGAATGCACAACTTAAATACAGACTGAATTCAAATTCCTCTCTTTTACGGGTAAAGAATCCTCATGATAATCCTGTAAAATCAACTGCATACAGATAAATCTTTTGAAATTTGACAAAAAATTGGGCAGTTCTTACAAAAGGAATCATGTTTCGAGGTAGAGAGGAATAGTTGATTGATTGTTAGGGAGAGGAAAAGAGAGGATTCTCCTTCACTCAGAAGCAGAGAGGAGCTTCGTGACCTGCGTGAACATTTTCGGAAGATCGACAAAGGGTCGAGGGAAATTCTTTTGCACAAGTCTCTTAAATGTTTCTCAAGAAGATGTTGAATTTCTATCCAACACATGCTGGCGGAGAAGGGAGATCGACAGACAATACAACACCAAAGTCTTTTCAAAGTGAACAGTTCATGCATTAATTTACTTCGCTCACAGCAAAACAACCATCGTAGTAAAATTAATAATAATAAGGAAAATGAAGTCTACAATCGACCTCCAACAGACATTTGCCTTGGCATCACAGAACCTTATCATAACCAATATGGTGATAATGTCGAAACTTACTTGAAGAGTAAATTACGGATGCAGGACACTAATAATGATAATAAAACGAAAATTCTTGATTTCGTTATAATGTGATGCATCACAAACATACACTTACTGAAAATATTACCTAATTCAGAACTGCACAAGTATAAATTGCAGATTTCATAGAAACGTATATATCAAAACGAACATGCAGATGAGCATGACCAAAATAAAACAATTACGAAATAATTCCACCGTTTTTTAAATACAATTTGTTCGTTTGAAAACGGATTCAAGTTGAATGAAACCACTCACACGACTAAAACAAAAAATCAATAACATATGACCTAAGCATTCTTGTATTCAGTACAAATCAATGTTTCCGTTTTAAAGCACACACAGCACAGGCGACTGACTGGTAGAGTGGAACTAAGCAAAAATAGATGTTTCAGGATGCATAACGTACAAGCGAGTTTTCATGACCGGAAAAGTAAGTTGAACTCGACAAAACAAATTTTACATGAAGATATATGACACTGAAAACAATAAGCAGCTTTAGATAACAGTGAAATGGGGTGTCTGAAACCGAGAAAAGTGATACTATAAATTGAATGAAAAGAAGATTTTTTTTTTTATAAAATTAACTTTTTAACTTTGCTGTTTAGATTCCATAAACTAGTGTTCGCTTCAACACCCAGTTACACGTGTAACACAAGTAACTTTCTGATTCGCACCGGGATCAAACCCAGAACTCTCAAAAGAAAGACAAAGGCGCTACCAACTGATCCACATAGGTCATAAAAGCTACTGGAACTAGTAGTTCTGTAATTAAGGCTTTACCTGGGGAGGTAGCTGCCTAGCATACCAGCGAGATTTGCCAACTTCCGGTAGAGCTTCACATACGAGATAAAATGTATGTTCTTATGAAACTCTTGGGAGTCAGTAAATTTGACGGGATTACATTTAAGTACTCATTAGAGCTAAAATAAAATCAAGCAGCATTCACAACATTCTTAATACACACACACACGCGCACACACCATGTTACTAGGTCACCACAAAAGTTAAACTAAAAAGCTATTTCGTTCCGTGCTTTTAATTCCTAGAGGAAGGGGGTCCACAATTGACTTAGGAGGCTTACATTAGCACAAAAACATACAGATAAGAATCAAATTTAAAATAGATTCAAAAGAACTTTCAGGAATTGCAGTATAAAATGGCTATGTGTAGCAAACTATTTGGTGGTGTGTGGCAACTCGAATGTGGGTGATGCCATGCCCATACAGCAAACGCATAACTCACCCGCGCAAGGAGGAGCAAACGCAACCTGACAACATCGTGCAACCATTACCACATGGAAAGTTAAGTATATCTTACGAGTTTAACCAGACCACTGAGCTGATTAACAGCTCTCCTAGGGCTGGCCCGAAGGATTAGATTGATTTTACGTGGCTAAGAACCAACTGGTTACCTAGCAACGGGACCTACAGCTTACTGTGGAATCCGCACCACATTATGACGAGAAATGAATTTCTATCACCAGAAATAAATTCCTCTAATTCTCCATTGGCCGATCGGAGAGTCGAACGCTGGGCCAACAGCGTGCTAGCCGAGATCTCTAACAACCCCCCCCACCAATGAAGAACTGTTACCACATGTAAAACCAGTAACAACCATTACGATCATAACAATGTTATGATGCAAGAGTCATTTTGGAATAGATGTAGGTGTTACACAAAAACACTACCTAAGAATAGTTGTAAGGGGAATTTCCCGCACTCTCTCAGAATAGTGACTGAATGAAATTTTCGTACGTAGCAGAAAAAGAATGGAAAAAGCACCGAACTATTGAGTAAATGCTATTAGTTATACATCGAATTTGTAAAATATCCTAGGAAAGGTAGTAACTGTTCGAGACGTCCCATTATACAGTTTTGAATGGCAAAGGAATGCGTAATGAGCACTAACACTACGTTTTCGCATTGCCCTCAAGTTAAATACGGGTATATGACGAAAACGTAATTTCGATGGATTTTACTGACAATATGACCTAAGCGCACGGTAAGCAAAGAGAAACGAGTCCTCATGTTTGTTAAAGGTAAACATTTGGAACTTCCTACGTTTGATTGATTGATTTATAGATTTTAGGCATTCATGTCAAGCACTAGGGCAACTAAGGCCATTGAGCGCTGAAACGGAAATTGACAGTGAAAAGGTTTTAAAGGTGTAACAGGAGGAAAACCTCGCAGTTGCACTATGAATCAATTGTTAGGAGAGGGTGGACAGTAAGATGGAAGAAAGAGAATATGAACAGATGTACAGTAAAAGGAATGAAAGAGGTTGCAGCTAGGGGCCGAAGGGACGCTGCAAAGAAGCTTAAGTAATGCCTACATTGCACCGCATGAGGTGCACTGACGGCACTAATCCTCTACGGGGCGAACTTCCTATATCTTCGGTTAGATGGTGTCAAGGAATGACGTGATGACGAAGTTGAAGTGTAATAAATGTCTGCGTACGTTTGTGTGTAAATATGTCTATTTATGAAGGGGATGTAAATCTTGAATATATTTTTGGGAATGCTTTTGAAGCTCCACGTGTTGTTACTGTCACCCCCACCTAAGAGATGGCAGCCAGTTTCGTGACACTATTTTTTACTTCGTGCGTAGCACCGTTAAGAATCATATAGTTAGAATCGTGGTATTGTGAACTTTAATTTTTTTTGTGCAAAGCGAAAGCCTACTTATGATTTCATTTGTTTATGCAATGGTGAGATTTATCTCTCTGTAGCATTATTATTAATTAGCAGGTATTAGCCCTAGGCTGACCAACCAATTGTCAGATAGGAAACTTTAAATTTCTATTCTTAGGTGAATTTTCTTAATGCTCTCTGGAGTGTGTTAAAAGCAGTATTTTAATTCATTGTTTTATAATCCTATCCTGCCTCTGCAAAATTATCGTCAAGGATCTCTCTCTCTCTCTCTCTCTCTCTCTCTCTCTCTCTCTCTCTCTCTCTCTCTCTCTCTCTCTCTCTCTCTCTCTCTTATTCCCCTATGTGTCTTGCAAAAACCGGTAACATATTTCCAAACTACTGATTTACTCTATTCTGTGATAAAGATGCTACTTGCTACATTCCTCACTCTAGTATGTATACTGTAAATTTCTGCAATGTGCCAATTCTCTTTTATTGGGACGGACCCGCTCATTAATATTTGCAACCCAAGAATAATTGTGGCCATATTGAATAGATAAATGTGGGAGATAAGAACGTATGTACTGCATGGATTACCAACCCCAGTGGTAACAGTCACTCATGCGATGATCCTTTCTGTCTCTATAGTCCAGTTGTTCAGAATGAACACAGTCTAGGCAAGTTCATATAGCATTGCTCATAATGACTTCAGATCAGTGGTAAAACAGCGGGCTATATCTCTTAGTCAAATACCTTCGATGAGGTTTGTAGAAAGTAATTATGAAATATTTGTATTTATTTTTTTAATTAATAAGACTGGAAGACAGTTTTCATAACATAACTGAAAAATAAGAAACTGATGAGGGGAAACCTACCTACAAGCTTATATGAAAAGGTAGTCTATTCAGCTGATACTCATCTAAGTGGTACTGACGAAAATATACCTTCGCTGATTATCAGCAAAGGCCATTATACTCTCGCTTGTATGACATCGTTTCCAGAAACACGAAAGAAGTCAAAACATAATCCACCAAACTATGACAGTGAGTGGCCTCCAGCAGTTCTATCTCTGCCTTCAACACAGCCTCTTTCTATTCATCTCGGCGCCTCTACTCCGATATTTCCGGGCCATTTTACTCCTCCCTTCGGGGGGTGTGAAATTGGTTGCCTTCTCCTGGAGGATGTGTCATGTGGCAGGGCCCTTTGATTCCAATTCCATTACACGCTGAGAGATAACAATTCCTTCTGCAGAAGGCAGTGGGGGCATCTTCCTCCTTCCCACACCTTGCGCACTCTCCCCCCTTCCCCCTCCTCCAGTCCCTGTTTATTCTCCAGGGGGAACTGTGTATTTACTTTTGCCTTCAGGAGTCGTACGTCAAAGTGATTCTTTCAGAATTATTATAACAAAGCTAATTAAGGGTATATGGTTCTAACATCATAAAAGGGGATGAGTTTTGTGTTATTCCTCTCTTAACTATCATCTGGACACATGAACAGCTAAATATTTCAACACGAAACAATCACCAATCACTCAGTGGTCCCTAATTATGACTAAAATTATGCAAAAATGGAGGCGGGCGTTTCGAATAAAGTAAAAGGTCAGTCAAATCCAATATCCACCATCTTTGTTCAAGCTGAGGTTCATAATTACCTTTGGAAATCTGTAAAAAAAGAAAAAACTGTGTACCTGACTAACAGGCTCGCTCTCACAACTTCTCTGCTTGTTTGTACGTCTTTTAAACAGAGATGCGAGTTAGGTGATAGTTTTTTTTACTTTGTATATAAAATCTGTTGTAACAAAACTGAACCCTTATATCCCAAAACTCTTATTAGAATCTACCATAAAGTTTAGTCTATATAAACATGATGTTGCTATTAATGTCACTGTATACAAAGTAAAAGGAATTTGACATACCTAAGATAAAACAAGCTCAAATAACGGATTCCTGGTGAGCCAAATAAGTCACGGAGTAAAGTTGTAAACTTAAGTCCTGAATAAATGATATTCACCTTTGTTGGTCCTCGAGACAGTAACCCAGATTAGAATTGAAACTAAAAGTTTTCAGTTTGACACGCGTGGTTTAGATCTTGTCATACAAAATGTTACGAGTTTAAACGCTAAAAAGTACATTGTGAGTATCCAGGTACCTCTCACAGTCAGGGGATTTTCTCTATCTATTACATATTGGATAGCAAAAATGATACGCTGGCTATTTCTGGAGCGCTGCGGTGCCTAGATAGTGGAAGCAATTGCTTTGCCAAGTGGAACATGATGTTCTTTTGGCTCTGTGTGACTATCCTTTTTGCTAAACGTTAAATTTTAATACAAGTTACTCTTAAGATTTACTGTTTCAATTATTTTTCATCTGACTTGATAACCCTTCAACGACAACATGAAATAAAGAAAAACTGGCAGTGCTTTCCTTATCACCCAGGCAATCTTCAGCTGATGACATGAGTGCCTTTGGCATTACATTTCTCTTGAAAATTATAAGCGACGCTTTAACGCTGGCTAACGTCAATTCTTAACACTCAAACTTTTCAAACCAACGTTTATTGTGGGGCTTAAATACTGAATTCCGATATTCATGAGAAAGAAATTATACAGACAATTTGTATTAGGAAAATTACAAAGTCTAGTAGGCTATATGTTATTCAAAAAATACGCTGAAAATATGAATGAAAATATTTTCTAAAGCCGAGAAGATATTCGCAATAAATTTCCTTACCTTTGCAAGAAAAACCTGAGTGCCGTTGATATACTGACTGAGTACTGCTGGATTTCTTTACCGTACATAATCTTGATGAGCTTCATAATTCCTTTAAGGCGATATTTTTCATCCCAGTCATGTCCGCTTTTTCCCCTGCCTGTAAATATACTAGAATTGCTCTTTTCTCATCACAAAAATCCTTTTCTTCACACGTATTCATTCACGTCTTTGTATTCTCCCACATTTTCTTTACCTTGCAGTCCGGTTCCTTGTTTTTATCTCCTTCAATCCTTCCTTTTTTCGAGTCAAACTTCTTCGTTACCCTTTTCTAATAATTCTTGCCTTCTGCGTTTAAAGATGTGTTCTC
The DNA here is from genome assembly GCA_039081455.1 of Macrobrachium rosenbergii. Taxonomy (NCBI): domain Eukaryota; kingdom Metazoa; phylum Arthropoda; class Malacostraca; order Decapoda; family Palaemonidae; genus Macrobrachium; species Macrobrachium rosenbergii. Next base: position 65,074,593 of record JANJGK010000005.1, on the reverse strand, counting down.
TTTTTTCTTCATATTCTCTTTGGCTTTTATATTGGGCCCTTTGCCTTTTGGGTTCACAGTTTTACCTCACCTCAAATTGGGCTGGACAGTGATAGGAGGGAGGGGAGTAAAGGGGAGGGGGTAACGGAGGCAGAGGAAGAGGACGATTCAATTTTGCGGTAAGGCATAGTTCTTTAATACCATTTGGATTTTAAGTCTTTTACTTTATCAAAAGAACTTTGGGATACGTGCAATACTGACCTCGTAAGATGCTAAAATGCTGATGCTCTTAATTTTGAGTTAATCAGTAATGGCAGATAATTCACATGTATAAACAAAATAATACAAATACATAATTGAGCATAACTGCAGTGCTGACGGAAAAAATGGGTATTGTCTGTCTGCCACAAACTGAAAACACAGCCCTATAACCTTCTGCTGAACAAGTATGAACTGGGTTAAAATAATGTCCATTCAACGTCAATCCTTTCCCAGATCTTGTGCAAGATTCAATATCAATGTTACAATTTGCTTTTTATATTCATCATTTCATTGCTCACACTGGTAATTCCATTCGAAGTAATCCTTAGACAATGCGAAATGATTTCAAACGCTAGCAATGAACGGGAGATTCGATGAGAGTAGGGCCGGGTATTCACGATCAGGTTTACCTGTCAGTTAATCGAAACTAACGTTAAAACCTACGTGTAGACAACAGTTTGTGGGCGGAGTCATTCCACTCGCCAGAATGGATGAACCGATGGAATTACCTAAATTTCTTCCGACCGACTGACAGGTGATTGCACATGTGGACGGGTAAGCAATGATTTTATAACAGTTCGCCGCCGGATTTCGCCTGGGAAGGATTTGAGCCGCTCAGACCAGAATATTTGCAGACTGTTGTGAGTCCAAATCTTATGATAAAAAAAAAAAAAAAAAAAATTCCATGTGATAGACAATTTCGTATAGGCCTAGGCTAGTGTCCTGCCTTTGTATAAAAGGTGTTACTAGCGTAAGTAGGCTTCACGGTCCATTTCATTAACAGTTGAACCAGCTCCCAGTTCTAATTTAACTTTATTCATTGATACTGTATGAGAATAGACATCTCTTTAATAGGCAACATTTATACCACACTCTGTTACGCCTTTTTGCTTCTTTCCTATTTTTAAGTGGATTACCGCAGCAGCTAGTCTTTGTATCTCCACCTCCTTATCAGTCAGAGGAGTTTCCATCGTTGCCATATAGTGTTGCCACGATGAAGGCTAGGCAGGAACTGAGGGCAATGACCTCAAGTTGACGGTCCGACCGACAGTTCTACTCTTGACGTGTGGACGCTCATCCATCGAACAGTTGTGGGTGAACTGATAGGTAAACCTTCTCTTGAAGAAAGAATAACCTGCTGTTATACACGCATTGTCATTCACACTCTTCATATAAAACTAGAAATTTTGTGATAATTCTAAGCAAAAATAATACATTTACTTATTGACTATTGAGAGGACAGTAGCCCAGTGCTCCACCACACCCCAAGACATGCAATTGACATGAGAGAGACGAAAAAAAAATCAGTTTTCACCGACATCTTATTCAGTTCCCGCATATAAAATAATTTTACGTTTTGATAATATTTAATAATCATAAAATTAAACAACTAAATATGATTTCAGTGATAAAACACGATAAAGTATAATTTCCGTCTGCCCGAGTGTCATCTTTGACAGGAAAAGAAAAGAAAACTTTGCCATTCTACAGAATTCCACTCGCAATGCTTTACAATTATCCTCGATAAACGAACACTAAAAGACGGGGGAAAATGTGTAAGAGGAATTGCACTCTACCTGCCAGAATCCCAGCATGTTCTCCCTGACGCGCCCGAGTAGGAAGCTACGCCTAATTCGCAAGCACTCACGAGAGAAGAGGAGTAATGCATGTTGGAAATAATCCTTGAAAATATGAATTTCTTCAAGTTGTTTTTAGCCTTATTATCATAATTGAATTTTGATGGTACCAAAGCATGATTTAATCCTTTACTAGAAATACTGACAAAAACATATCTTAACAGAATCTTCGTTGAACTTTAATCAGTGAGTTACTGAAACTAACTCTCTTCCCTATTATGAGAGGCGATGACCCAACATATGACACAGTTGTTGATCCTGTACCAGTGAAGTTGCTTCTAAAAATGCATGTTTTGGATGTAAGAGGCATTATCAATAAGTGCGTCTAACCTTTAAACGTAGTCCAGCATTTATCCGATTCAGGAAATTCCAAATATGAAATATATACAGCATAGTAATTAATGGAGGACAAAATCAACTGACATTACAGAATTTTCAATATTCTAAATACGATCAGCGGGTATATAAGGTTCTATTATCCTAATACTGGAGAGAGAGAGAGAGAGAGAGAGAGAGAGAGAGAGAGAGAGAGAGAGTACTCCAATAATTTCATGTGGAATCCTTTTTTTGTACATAGCAGCTTAAAAATAATAGCTTTGAGACCACAAAAAAAATGTTTAGAAGAAATTCTATAGAAGCAATAAAGAAAATCATTAGTCATTAAAAGAAAACTCTATCAAAGTTGACTTCAGTGCAAATGAAGGTTTATAAAACAGCCGGGCGTGTGGTGACAGTGTTGAGAGGTACTAAATCCTTACATACAAATGGTTTTAAAGTAACACTGCCATCACAAGGAGTACTCAATTGAATAAAATTTTCAATGGAAATTCTAACAGTTTCATAATTTTGCCACATTAAATAAATGGTTAGTATTTATTCATCACTTATTGTTATTATTATTACTATCATCGTTATTATTATCAACATAAACAGCAACAATAGCAGTAGTAGTAGTAGTGTTCGTGAGATAAGAGGGAATTGTTTCAAATATAAGTGAATTCACGAAAGGAAAAGTAAGCAGGCCGTGTAACGTAACTTGAAACTTCTTGTCTTAATAACTGAAAACAGAATGTTGATTCTTGTCTTAATAGGTAACGCCAGTTTGTTATTCATGTTATTCATGACCTAGGAACTGACGTTACCTCTTCTGTAAAGACAAATAGCTAAATGGGTCAAAATATACATACCCATAAATTATACAATAAACGGTAAATTCTAGTGCAGTAATCAGAATATTCATCAACGCAATGATGATAATAGCAAAACCTGAAATGCCCCATAAGCCACAACATTCAATAAAAATATCTAAAACGAGATCGGCAACGACGCAAGACCCAATGGGAGATTTCTAAACCCTACAACAGATCGCTTCGCGACGCTTTCCTCAAGACTCGGGATATCCCAACAAATCTCTCTAGGGGACTGGAGACTTACAACATCCCTGCAACAAGAACTGTACTTTATCGGCGCCGTACTAAAATAGAATGGGAATTAAACTGCCCTTCAACAGGGTACTTCCATCAGGAGGGAGGAATCAATTTCAAATAGTCTGAAGGGCCCAGGCGATGAGAGGGAATGATAGAAGGAGGAGATAGGAGGGGGAATGTGGAAGATGGAAGAATTAGCAAAGGAAAATGTCAAGATACAAGTTCCAGGAATAAAATTGCGCCAGCAGTGATGGCTTTTTCATAACTGATAACAGATAATACGGCACTTTATTAACATTAAATTTATTATACCATGTTTTCAGCATCTATAAGCGTAAAGTTACTGAATTTCTCACTTTCAAAATATTTAGGACACGATTCCAGTTAAAAAGCTGAAATCCTACCCCAAAAAAATTATACCTTAGTTTAACCAGCCACTGAGCTGATTAACAGCTCTCCTAGGGCTGGCTCGAAGGATTAGATTAGTTTTACGTGGCTAAGAACCAATTGGTTACCTAGCAACGGGACCTACAGCTTATTGTGGAATCCGGACCCCATTACGACGAGAAATGAATTTCTATCACCATAAATAAATTTCTCTAATTCTTCATTGGCCGGTCGGAGAATCGAACGCGGGCCCAGCAGAGTGCTAGCCGAGAACGATACCAACCCGTCCGATGAGGAACTACAAAAAACAGGGGTCAAACACACATGCCGGTATGAAAACTAATACGTTCGGAACTAAGGCAGTATTAAGAATAAAATATCTCATATGAATATAAGTATGTTAAATTCAGACACATTTTTAGTAAAGTAAAATATTACGTCATTACTCCATATGGTCTTATATTTTTTTTGGGGGGGAGGGGGGGCAGTTTGCTAACGCTCACATGTCTCCTAACCAAAGTGGATTCGAAACACGCTTGGGAAAACATAACATAAATCTCTCCCGATTCAAAAGTTCCTGCATAAAGTAAATAGAAAAGTTAACATGTAACTTTACAAAGCGTCAACCATATAACTCTTTTCGGTAGAGAGAGAGAGAGAGAGAGAGAGAGAGAGAGAGAGAGAGAGAGAGAGAGAGAGAGAGAGAGTAGTTCCAGAAGATATTAACCTAACAATTTCGCATAAGTATTTTAAGATGAGTTGTTAGTTCCATGCCTTTTTCTAATAGCGTTGTGACCCGCCATAGTTAACCAGAATCGAAACTAGGCCATCTCCCTTGGCTAAACGAGCATCATAATCACTGTGTGAGGCACAAATCCCCTTTAGTTTCCCCTTACTTTGCGAAAAACTTACACTCAAATGGAATTATATGTGATCTACACTGGCAAGGATTCGAACAAATGCCCTCTGGGACTGGATACAAGGGTGACAGTAACTCATCCACTCCCTCATCAAGAGAGATATAAGTTTTGTGCGTTAATTGTAGGTGTTAATATAACTGTTAAAGGTTGGAGTCATTTCTTGTGAGAATAAACACTACATTTTATCTAATAATGACAAAAAGTGTCAAGTTGTTTTGGATGCATTAGATCTAAAAAGGCATCTCAAGCATGCAAGAGATTCATTGACATAGAGAAAGCAGGCGAATTATGTGTGTGTATGTGTGTATGTATGTATGTATATATATATATATATATATATATATATATATATATATATATATATATATATATATATATATGTTATGCCCTACAACAAGGTCAAATAGGGTCATAATCTCTTTCTACCTCTGGTTTAAGAACAGTGTCATATCATCTATCTCTAGCATTGGGTCAGCACATTCTTTCTGTCTCATCGACTCCTCTCACTGTATCTATCCTCAAACAAAGGCCGAGATACAAAACTAGACTTTATTTGCAAATTTAATTAAAGCATTTCAGCAAAAACTACGGTCATGAAATGGAGTGTCTCCCACCCCATAAAAATGAAAGTCATAACTAGAGGAAACTCAGACTCACAATCAATCGAATTAATGATTCCAGACCAACCAATACTAGTGATAACACCCTGGTCATCAAACAAAATTAAAAGGTCATAATTATTCTAGACCAAAATAAATGTCATAAAGTATGTTAAAAGAATACCACTTCCAAAATATTCGTCCTCACACAACGAACCCAGAATTCATTCTGTGGCCATTGAAACCATTCCTCACAGTGGCTGTTCTTATACACTAACACAGTTCAAAGAGCGATCACACCAGCCGCAAATCGAAGTGAAGTTCCACCGTATGGTTCCTCTACAATATACACATTAGAGGGTGCACGTATGCAAGCACTCACTTAATAAACCCTCCCTTGAAGCGTGATGACACCGTCAGGTTCAATGTTCGAAGGAATCTGCTTTCAGAATCCACAGATATCACAAAGCTTCCATCAATTTGTCACGTTGTCCCCACGCGTCTTGGCCATGATCAGAAGGCACAAATGAACACATCAGCTACCCCCTGTATCTAACCGGGGAAAAGACCAACATGAACATAAAGGCCACCTGTACTGGACATACCTTTTCGCAGGCCAGCAATTAGTTCACTTAAATGTTAATAGGAGCTTGGCCCACCTACCCCTGGGCGTCCCCGCCTAGGTACGACAAATATGACAAATATCCGTAACGAAAGTCCAGTCAGGGCCAGCTCCAAAAATCATAGCAAACAATATGCACTAGATACGAAAGTTACTTGTCTCGTATGCACGATTGTTGTTCCAATAAACAGTTCATGGCAAAACGTATCAGTTCACATCTTGCATTCTTGATGATCCACATATCCTGAACAGCTTGCGACTGCACAAGCCCATGTTGAATGCGGCGCACATGAAACCTTTGTGCCAAACAGATGTCCCCCAGCAACGACAGCGACTTGTAGACGTCCTGCCCGACATCTCCCAAAAGACCAAGGATCCTTTCATGAAGCCGCAGGTGAAGAAACCTGCAGGCGTAGTGTAGATGGCCCCCATATCTAACTTGTATGTGTTGAGGCTCAGAGAAGTCATTCCATAAGGTGCTGCTGTGGGGAAGTGGTGTATAACGTAAGTCGGTCATGTCGACAGTCAACCCATAAGGTACACAGTCTCCTCACTACCCCATACTATCACTAAACCATTAAAAACACTAAGGAAAGGTCATATGATAAATCTATGAAACAATTTCAAGTTACTAACTGGAATTTCCACATGCAACCCCCTATCAGGTACACTAACTTTAAGATACTACTCATACAAATTCTTCCCAGTAAAAATTAACTGAGAACCATATAGATATACTGAATCCATTAAAGTCAATTCTAAATACCCGAGAGATAATACATCTCCCAAGATTCCCCTTAAAAGAGGCAACCACAGCCTTAACCTGAGTTTGAATTTCCGATGACACGTATTCCGCTTCTTTCTCAATATTGTCAAGGTAGTTTGACAGGAAGACAAAGCTACCATAACATCTAAACCTCCCCCCCCAACCCTATCAACTGTGACCAATAATCTATTTAGAGATACAGATATAGATATAATGTGAAAATAAAGTTGTCCAAATCATTTCAGACTTTAAACATGCCAGGTTTCATTTGATTTTTTCATTTATCCCCCCTGCAAAGGTCTGTTAAACAAACACTAGTCCTATTATACTGTAGTTTACCTTAAAGAAAGACTCTCTCATAGTAACGTAGTAAAGAATCAACAATGTGTTCTTTTATCCAACGAAAGATGACATTTGAATCAATATACTACAATAAGAAAATAAACTACACTATTCAATTTGCCTCTTCCATTTTCAAACTCACCTTCAAATATCAAGGCCGAAGCCCGAATTATCATTTCAGACATTTCATTCATTTACAACAAGGCTCCATCTCGAATAAGATTAAATGTCAGGTAGAGAAGAAGAAGGCAACATGTAATATACACGAGGAGTTGATACAAAAGAAAAGAAATATTTTCTAGCCTGAACAAGAAAGACGCTACATTTAAAATCCCAGTTACATGCACCAACTTATGAGAAACCTGTAGACTCCTGCATTTTACAGAATTTGACAGGTACCACTTCTTTATTTGGTGAAAGTATCGCAATTTTTCATTGGATTTTAAAGTTCATTTGTACTGGACAGCCGCCTTTCTATAGATATTAATCATTTTATACTTGTGGGATTTTCGATCATGTAAGTTTGATCACTGCAATCTAACTTGCATGGTGGTTAAATACTGAATTATTATTTTGAACAGAGTTGGATGGTGTTTGGACAGAAACCGTAAACCATTTTTTACTGGTTGATATATGACAGTTATTACCTAAAATATCATTAAAGGCCGTTTGTAGTTCCCCGTGAATTAGCACCTCCGTAATATTTAGTTTTTGTCTTCCACTGCACGCAATTATTACCGATCAGACCTGTTAACGATGCCTGGGAATTATCATGGGGTGTGTAATTGTAGAAACTGATACCTTGCTCCCAAATTCATATATATATATACTGTACATATATATATATATATATATATATATATATATATATATATATATATATATATATATATATATATATATATATATATATATATATATATATATATATATATATATATATATAACATAAATAGATAGATAGTAGATAGATATATAGATAGATAGACAGATATAATATATATATATATATATATATATATATATATATATATATATATATATATATATATATATATATATATGGATACAGATAAAATTAGAATAAAATGGCGCAACCATCACAAATTCCTAAACATATCAACTTTTATTTCATTTAAAAGAATATTGGCATTATTCTACAATTTATTTTCTACTTGCATTTCATTGCATTTTGCCTTTACGATAGAATAACTCGTAGTAATGTGGTAAAGTATTTGCCTTCAATTAATATACTAATATACTAATAAAAAAAAATATAAAAAACATGCTTTTATTAAAATGAACTAAAGAGTAAAAAAATAGTTTTTTGATCTACCGGGATTTTCTTACAATTACTCATGTTTACAAAAATAAAAGCGTGGGCCCCAAACACGGAAGGAAATGCTACATGAAAAGAAATATTTTCTATTTTATTTCTTGTAGCATTTCCTTCCATGTTTGGCGCCCTCGCTTTTCTTTTTGTACATATGATTAATTATCAGAACATCCTGGTGGATAAAAAAATTATTTTTTTACTTTTAGTACATTTTAATAAAAGCATGTTTAAATAAATTTTTATATTTTTTATTTTATACTTTTTCGTTTTGACAGAAATTATAACAGATTTATGATTGTAATTAACGAAACCGATCTCCGTTTACGGGGGAGGGGGAGGGTGAGGGTGAGGGTGAGGGAAGGGGGAAGGGAGGGGAGTAGGAAGGTGAGGGGAAGGGGAATGGGAAAGGATGGGAGGGGAGGGGAAGGGGAAGGGGATGGAATAGGAAAGGGGTGGAATAGGGAAGGGGAAGGGGAAGGGGAAGGGGAGGGGAGAGAGAGGGAAGATAGAAGGGGAGGGGGAGAGAGAGGGAAGATGGACGGTGAGGGGGAGGGGAGAAGAAACGAGGAGAGGGGAAGGGGGAGGGGAGGAGGTAGGGGAGGGGAGGAAAATGGGAAAGTGGATGGAGGGGAAAGAGGAGGGGGAGGAGGAAGGGGTAGGGAAGGGAAAGGAAAGGAAAGGAAAGGAAAGGAAAGGAAGGGGAGGGGAGGGGAAGGGGGATGGGAAGGGGGAGGGGAGGGGTGGGGGAGGGTAATGGGAATGGGTAGGGGAGAGTAAGTGGAATGGGTAGGGGAGGGGAAGGGAAAGAGGAATGGGTAGGGGAGGGGGAAGGGGAGAGAAGGTGGAAGTGGAGCTGGATGGTGGCAGGAAGGGGAGGATACAGCCAAATTAAAACTTGATAACTACTCCGGAACGGGGAAGGGGGAGGGGGAGAGGAGGGCATGGAAGAGGGAAGGGAAGGAGGAGGAAGACACGTTAAATTAACATTTGATCGCATGCTGCGGAAGGGGGATGGGAGGGGGAAGAGGAAAGAGGAGGAGGAAGGGGGAGGGAAGAGGGAAGGGGAGGGGAGGACACAGCTAAATTAACACTTGATCGTGTGCTTCGGATGGAGGAGGGGGATGGGTGGGGAAAGGGGATGGAAGGGGGAGGGGGAGGGAAGAGGGAAAGAGAGGACAAAGCTAAATCAACGTTTGATCGTGCGCTGGGGGAGGGGGAAGGGGAAGGGGGATGGAAAATGGAAGAGGGAGGGGATGGAGGGGGAGGGGGATGGAAGAGGGAAGGGGTGGGGGAATGGAATAGGGAAGGGGGATGGAAGAGGGAAGAGGTGGGGGAATGGAAGAGGGAAGGGGAGGGGGATGGAAGAGGGAAGGGGAGGGGAATGGAAGAGGGAAGGGGAGGGGACGGGAGAGGGACAGGAAAGGGGAATGGAAGTGGGAAGGGGAGGGGGATGGAAGGGGGAACGGGGAGGGGGATGGAAGTGGGAAGGGGAGGGGATGGAAGAGTTAAAGGAGAGGGGGATGGAATGGAAGAGGGACGGGAAAGGGGGATGGAAGAGGGAAGGGGAGGGGGATGGAAGAGGGAAGGGGGATGGAAGTGGCAAGGGGAGGGGATGGAAGAGTTAAAGGGGAGGGAGATGGAATGGAAGAGGGAAGGGGAGGGGGATGGAAGAGGGACGGGAAAGGGTAATGGAAGTGGGAAGGGGAGGGGGATGGAATGGAAAGGGAAGGGGGAGGGGGATGGAAGGGAGAAGGGGAGGGGGATGGAAGAGGGAAGGGGGAGGGGGATGGAAGCGGGAAGGAGAGGGGGATGGAAGTTAAAGGGGAGGGGGATGGAAGAGGGTCGGGAAAGGGTAATGGAGGTGGGAAGGGGAGGGGGATGGAAGAGTTAAAGGGGAGGGGATGGAAGGGAGAAGGGGAGGGGGATGGAAGAGGGAAGGGGGAGGGGGATGGAAGTGGGAAGGAGAGGGGGATGGAAGTTAAAGGGGAGGGAGATGGAAGAGTTAAAGGGGAGGGGATGGAATGGAAGAGGGAAGGGGGAGGAGGATGGAAGAGGGACGGGAAAGGGGGATGGAAGGGGGAAAAGGAGCGGATGGAAGAGGGAAGGGGGACGGAAGGGGAAAGGGGAGGGGAATGGAAGAGGGAAGGAGAAGGGGATGGGGATGAAATGGAAGAGGGAAGGGGAGGGGATGGAAAAGGGACGGGAAAGGGGGATGGAAGAGGGAAGGGGGTGGGGATGGAAGAGGGAAGGGAGAGGGGGATGAAAGAGGGAAGGGGTGGGGAATGGAAGAGGGAAGGGGGTGGGGAATGGAAGAGGGAAGGGAGAGGGGGATGGAAGAGTTAAAGGGGAGGGGGGATGGAATGGAAAAGGGAAGGGGGAGGGGGATGGAAGAGGGACGGGAAAGGAGGATCGAAGTGGGAAGGGGAGCGGGATGGAAGAGGGAAGGGGGAGGGGGATGGAAGGGGGAAGGGGAAGGGGATGGAAGAGGGAAGGGGGATGGAAGTGGGAAGGGTTTATATAGGAGATAGATTCTACCGATTCAAAAGTTGTGAAAAATCCGACGAGTTTCATACAAATCCTGAGATACTGGGAATGGTCACTGTAGTGTCACTAGAGGTCACTGCTGACCTTCTGATCATGTAAAGTTGTATTGTCATCGGGATTGAGTAACCATACAAATTTCAAGTCCATCGAACGAACGAAACAGGTAGCAAATTGAGTTACAAAATTTGACGACAGACAGACTGACAGACGTAGAAATCAAATTAAATAAAAACATGTAATAAAAAAGAAAGCAACTAGACTACTTTATTATTCTCGTCCACTTTAAACTCACCTTCGAATTTTAAGGCTGAAGCCCGAATTACCATTTCAGACATTTCTTTCACTTACGATATCGGTGAGTCTCAAATAAGATTAAATGTCAGATAGAGAAGAAAAGGGCCACATGTAATATGAACGAGTTAACATAAAACAAAAAATATTTCCGCGCCTCAATAAGAAATACGCTACATTTAAAATACCAGTTACATGAATTAAAGTATGAGAAATATATGGACTCCTATTCGATAACTTCATATTTGAGAGAATTTGACGGGTAACATTTATTGATTAGGTGAAAGTATCGTGCGTTTTCGAGGGATTTGTCAGTTCATTCGTCTTTGATATCCAACTTTCGATAGATATTTATCATTTTGTACCTGGAGGATTTTCGCTAATGCAAGTTTGATCACTGCAATGTAGTGTGCATGGTGGTCAGCTAATGCGGTATTATTCTGAAGCGAGTTGCATGCTGTTTTGATAGAAACTGGAACTCATTTTATACTTATTGATATATGATGGTCATTCAATGAAAAATAAGGCTAGTTTGCGTTTTCCCATCTGTTAGCTGTTCTATAATATTTAGTGTTTTTAGTCCTAATAGCACGCAACTATTGCCGAACAGACCTGTTAATGATTTCTGGGAATTATATTTTGTTGGTGAAACCTTGCTCCCCATATGTGTCCGTGTGTGTCCGTGTATGTGTGTGTGAGTTTTATTTCCACTCGAAGGTAATAAGAACGTGCCAGTTGGTTCGTTTTGAGATGAAAAATGGTTATTGATGCATAACCTGATTTAACTGGAAACAGCTGGGAACATTCCAGATTAATTCCCTGTACTTGAATCCTAATTCAACTCGCTGTTTAATCACTTTTAACAAAAGAATTGATAAACTTGGCAACGTTCATGATTTCTTGCTCTCAGTTTTTTTTTTTTTAATTAAGTATGTATAACATGACTGATAACTGCATTGTAAATATGATTTAATTCGAACGAAAGATTTGCTAGGAACTTTGAACATTTTTCCAGGTTTGCCTAATCAAGATTGTGAACCATTTAGTTAGGGAGCCCAGTGTCGTTTAATTCAAAAGTTGCGCCCAAAAGGTTTGACTGCTTTAATCGACTGTGTAAGCAATAGGAATGACTCAGAGGGATTTCTTGAGTTTCGCATTCCTGGGTTTTGGAAGAAGGGACCCTTAAAAGGGAACCCTTAAATTCCTTATAATTCGACTTCCGAGCCCATTCTCGAAACTATGTGTACATAGCAGAAACATATAGTAAAGAGCAATAATGCAACTTAAGAAGAAAACCTCATCAGCATTACCATTTAAGAATGGTAGTAATTATGGTAATTAATTCCTTATAAATCAAATTTCGCGCCCAAAATTTTTTACTTAGGCTTTGTATGCTTAAGTACTATCCAAAAACACAACTTAAGAACAAATCTGACCTGGCATTACCATTTAAGAAGGGTCAAAGATCAAATATGAAACCTTAAAGCACTAAAAATTCAGAATATTTGCCCATTGTTCATATTTAGTTTATAAGTTGTTCCTGTTGAATAGTCATTCAGAATGCAACTTAGGAAAAAAAATTCAATGGCATTAGCATTTAAGAATGGTAGTAATTACGGTAATTAATTCCTTATAATTCAAATTTTGGGGCCAAAATATTTTTTTTGTTTCATAGGCTTTGTATGCTTAGATACTATCTAAAAACACAACTTAAGAACAAATTTGACCTGGCATAACCATTTAAGAAGGGTCATAGGTCAAATATGAGCCCTGAAAGTCCTCGTAATACAAAATATTTGCCCATCGTTCATATTTAGTTTATAAGACGTTCCTGATATATAGTCATTCAGAATGCAACTTAAGGACAAAAATTCAATGGCATTACCACTTAAGAATGGTAGTAATTATGGTAATTAATTCCTTATAATTCAAATTTCGCGCCCAAAATATCTTTTTGTTTCATAGACTTGGTATGCTTAGGTACTGTCTAAAAACAACTTCAGAACAAATCTGACCTGGCATTACCATTTAAGAAGGGTCAAAGGTCAAATATGAGCCCTGAAAGTCCTCATAATCCAAAATATTTGCCCATCGTTCATGTTTAATTTATAAGTTGTTCCTGTTGAACAGTCACTCAGAATGCAAATTAAGAACAAAAATTCAGTAGCACTACCAGTTAGGAAGGGTATCTATAATAGTTATCATTCCTTATGATTAAAATTTTGCGCCCAAAATATTTATTTCATAGCCTTTGTATTTTTTACGTACTATAAAAAGAACATAACAAATCTGACCTGGCATTACTATCTAAGAAGGGTCAGAGATTAAATATGAATCCTGAAAGTCCTCATAATTCAAAATATCCACCTATCTTTCATATTAGTATTTAGTTTGTAAGTTGTTCCTGTTGAATAAACATTTTGCAAGACGTCAACTGACACAGAACATGTCAACTTTGTCAAAAGACAGGATTCACGTAACTGAGAAAGACATTGTATTCAATGTTTAGCTGCAGACTGGCACTCGCTGGGCCGGAGTTCGACTCCCCGGCCGGCTGATGAAGAGTTAGAGGAATTTATTTCTGGTGATAGAAATTCATTTCTCGCTATAATGTGTTCCGGATTCCACAATAAGCTGTAGGTCCCGTTGCTAAGTAACCAATTGGTTCTTAGCCACGTAAAATAAGTCTAATCCTTCGGGCCAGCCCTAGGAGAGCTGTTAATCAGCTCAGTGGTCTGGTAAAACTAAAGTATACTTAACTTATTCATTTGGTTTACACAATTATAGTAATGGTTTGTTGGGAAAGGGGTACAGTTACTAACATCAGGGTGATTTAAACGGGACCCATGAAGATGGCGTCAGGCCACTCTCTGCAGCTCGTGTTGTTATTCCGTAAGACAAGGTTTTAATTTTTTTTTTTTTTTTAGTGCTTGACATAATATTACGCACTTGTGATATAGTGTTTCTTGACTGTGAAAACTTGCTGATTCTAGTGATGTGATGCTGAATAGTGAAAACTACGTTGATAAAAGGATATCACGTGAGATATATTGTCAACCTGATATTTTTTTTTATTCTGTGACGTAGTGCAATGTAAATAACGGTATCAAGAGGGGATGTACCGACGGTGGTGTACCGACATTCAGAGTACCACCAATTTAAATCTCAATACAACATGCGGTAAGCAGAAAACTCACAAGGTGTTTAATCACAAGTTCTACAGTCTGTGTCCTATTGTCATAATTCTTGTCTTTATGGCGCCAAAAAGAACCCAGGTATCAATGCACATAGGTTTGAAATTATCCAGAGGACCTATGGAAAGACAAATGAAAACGACAGACCCTTCGACAAGTTGAAGTTCATTGACGCGAGCGCCATTCCTCCATGTTCAAGAGAGCTACTTCAGCACATAAACCGTGCATCATTTGCGGCACGAATGTGGGCTGCTGCACACAATGCCATACTGGGAAAGGCGCCGTCAGTGGAAGATGGATGGGAAATAGAAGAATCAAGGTACAGGATCATATGGTTCCAAGGTGACCAACTACCTGAAGTTCTCCACCCTAAGTTAAATGTCCTTAGCTAAACGGTCATGAAACTGAAACAGATGAAGATTGTTGAACAATGAAGGACCTTGATATGGATGAACAGGATGAATCGGGACAGTGATTCTGAGTCGGAGGTTGGTGACGATGATTAAGACTTTTGTGAATATTCTTTATTATATACAGTATGAGCAATAGTGATCCATACACAGTGAAAACATGGCACAGTGAATGATTTATATATACTATACGAGACCAAATCACTGCAGGATCAGCCTATGATTTAATAGTTACATTACAGTACTCTAGGTTAGTATTATGATTTGCTATGGTGAAGTGCTCCTTGCTTCTTAAATGGTAATGCCACGTCCAATTTTGTTCTCAAGCTCTGTTTTATATATATAGTATTTAAGTATACAAAGCCAAAGCCAGTGAAAAAGAATTATTTTCGGCACAAATTTTAGTTATAAGGAATGGGTTTCCAATACTGATACCCTTCTTAAATGGAAGTATCATTGAATTTTTGTTCTTAATTTGTATTATAAATTATTATTCAACAGGAACAACTTACAAAATAAATATGAATGATAGGCGAACATTTTTAAATTTTGAGAAATTTCAGGGTCCATATTTGACCTTTGGCCCTTCTTATATGGTAATGCCAGGTAAGATTTGTTATGTTCTTTTTTATAGTACCTAAGAATACAAAGCCTATGGAATAGAGAAATATTTTGGGAGCAAAATTTGAATCATAAGGAATGATTACCATTATTGTTACCCTTCCTAAAAGTTAGTGCCACTGAATTTTTGTTCATAATTTGCATTCTGAGTGACTGTTCAACAGGAACAACTTATAAACTAAACATGAACGATGGGCAAATATTTCAGATTATGAGGACTTTCAGGGCTCATATTTGACCACTGACCCTTCTTAAATGGTAATGCCAGGTCAGATTTGTTCTTAAGTTGTGTTTTTACATAGTACCTAAGCATACCAAGTCTATGAAACAAAAAGATATTTTGGGCGCGAAATTTGAATTATAAGGAATTAATTACCATAATTACTACCATTCTTAAGTGGTAATGCTGATGAGGTTTTCTTCTTAAGTTGCATTATTGCTCTTTACTATATGTTTCTGCTATGTACACAGTTTCGTGAATGGGCGCGGAAGTTGAATTATAAGGAATTTAAGGGTTCCCTTTTAAGGGTCCCTTCTTCCAAACCCCAGGAATGCGAAACTTAAGAAATCCCTCTGAGTCATTCCTATTGCATATACAGTCGGTTAAAGCAGTCAAACCTTTTGGGCGCAACTTTTGAATTAAACGACACTGGGCTCCTGAACCAAATACATCGTTGACCGAATAAAAGGGGTTTTTCGGATTAGAATCGCAACTAGGAAGTGGAATAGGCTAAATGAACATTTTACATATCATGGAACTAAACCATCGCTATTGGTGTATGTATACATACACATATATATATATATATATATATATATATATATATATATATATATATATATATATATATATATATATATATATATATATAATTACTCTACAGGAACTGCGGTTTCTCTAATAAAAACGTATGATCTCTGCAAATGTCTTTGTTGTACATCAGAAACCAAAAATGTAGTAGCAAAACAAATAATTAAAGAAAAAATAGAACAAGCAAAACGACTAATTGTCTACTTTAAGTATAGACGAACATCCCATATTTATTAAGAGTTTGTAAGCTCCAAAAGACAGAACATTGCTCGGAGGCGCAAATTAAACATTAGCATACACGCAAAGCAACCTTCCCTTCCACACATCATTCTTTCTTCATTGAGCACGATGATTTCCAGCGAGTATTTGCCAATTCCAAAATAACAACCATTTCTCCTTGATTTCTCCACCTGGCGCAAATAGTCGTGGGGGAAAAGTTGCACTCTAAATGGTACTACAAGGTTTTTATTTTTTCATAACAACGGACGAAGCTGTCTGAAGGTTCACGGATGTGTTATTGTTTAAGAAAAATAACAAAAATACCTCTTGCGTCGAGAAATTCTACTGGGAAACAAAACCATTGGAAACCGTTTTCTGCAAATGTTTATTAAAAAGAAACAAACACATGCACGCGGCAAAACAGTTTGCTTTAGTGTGAAGTTTTGATGAATTTTCACCTCAGCTGTGGGAACATATGAAAAAGCAAAGCAGGTGAGGTTTCAAGTCAAGGAACTAATCAAAATCTACAAATCTATGGCTTATAGAAGCCCTGAGCTAAAGGGATGAAAAGATTTGGGTGCAATATGAAATACAAAAATCTAGTTACAGTGCCCTGATTGTAAGATGAATCAGAGACGTCCGAAATCAAGGGACTGGTGTTATAAAAAAAAAAACATACACACACAAAAACCTTTCAAGAGGCATAAAACTATATCTATACCTATCTATATTCTATTTCAAAGTCTTCAAACACGGCATTCGTCAGGAGGGATTATAACTTCATTAAGTATTGCAAAAAACTTATTATGAAGACTTGTCTATTAGCATCTTGAGATGTCCTTGTTTCCCATGAGAATTTCTCAGCGTCAGAGGAAGGTAACTATAGGGGAAAAGCTACAAGAGCAAAGGGGACACTAATGTACAATACTTCCCTCTCCCTCAGACTCCTCAAGAAAACATGCTACAATAAAATCAACATACCTTTGTCTCACTAATTGCCCGTCATGTAAAACATATCTAACTTAAATATCTTTCTGTAAGTCTACTTCGCAATTCATTCTTTTTTTAATCTCACGTACTGCTCTTGTTATTAACTCCATTTAGACAGGAAAAACACAGGTTTTACTCGAAAAAGTCAGGTAAAACTTAAATAGATATTAACTTAAATAGATATTGTTTTAAAAAAAAGTCAATTTACAAACTCACAAAATTTGATTGCCACGTATACAGTAAAACAATTGTCATCCAAACCGACAATCTCAGAGGAGGAGAAAAGCCATCAAAACTCATTATAAGAGAGATGATCAAAGTTAATAATAATCATGTCATGTATTTGACTTAATTCTCATTAATGAAAATAAAGAGAAAGATAGTAAAATTTACCATTACTGAATAAATTTGACTTCGAAAGAGAAGATACTTTTACATATGTTAAAGAATAAAGAAGAATAATAAGAAGTTAATTCAGGATAATAATGATTTTCCAATAGTAAACGATGAAAGGCAGCCCTTACCTCTAACACACTGCAGGAAAAAACCGGGCAGGAGTACAAAGAATCAAATACAACCTCCAGATAAAAAGGAAAAGAGTGAGATAAAAATATATTCCTATGCAAATGGAGAGATGAAAGGAAGGAGACCAAGAAGTAAGAAGAAAAAATACAATGAAAGAAAAACAAAGAGCCTAGAGAAGAACAGAAGGGGACTGTTTCTAAAAAGTGAAGATGAGAGAGAGAGAGAGAGAGAGAGAGAGAGAGAGAGAGAGAGAGAGAGAGAGAGAGAGAGAGAGAGAGAGAGAGAGAGAGAGAGAGAGAGAGAATGGTGAGGATACCATGTACTGGCTGAACACCTTCACTTAAAAGCCTTGAAACAATTTACATGCCACTGGATTAAGTTTTTGCAGTTCGCAATATTAATCCAGAAATTATCATATATGCATGAACTAACATTAGGTCATTCGTCATCAGGGTTTTCAAAAGCATATACAGTTATTGGATTCATTCCAATGCAAAATGTTACCAAAATTTCGTTTTGAGTTATGCAATACATATCAAAGCATAATATACTTAACTACGGAAAATAAACTTGTATATGTGAAATGAATCTACATTTACCATCAGTGCATATATAGGCTTAGTCGACAATAACTTTAACTTACTTAGAGTGAACATATGCACCTTTGCCTATATAGTTTTACAATGAAATCATTAAATCGAGCTACTAATCTACTGAGTCAATAAAACCAGTTGAAATCAATGGGGTAACCAGAAAACTTGAAGTCAATATGCTTATTTTTACTTCACACTGCTCAAGGTGTATGCATACATCTTGAAACTTGCTGTTTTGGAGTACATTACATGGGAGATTATCTTACATATTTAAAATGTACTTGTGTATTTTGGTAACATTATGCTTGAAATCAGAAGTGCCATTCCCTGAAACACAGGGTGGTTTCAACATGACTTATAAATACTTTACAGCACTGAGTTTTTTTTTTTTTTTTTTTTTTTGCTAAATAATAATCTAGTAACGACAACGCGTGTTAACTAACTTGCCTCAAAACATAACGATACTGCGATAAAAGTCGATTTAGGGCGTGATACAGTAAATCTTGCCAGATATTAAGAAGTTTCTAGGTATAACGAGCTTGAAAATTATTGTACAAAAATTGTAGCTTGTATCACTCTATATTAGGAACAGTAGGCTATGTAGCAGCCATCTATGGCATCACACTGGAATGACAATGAGTCTTATTTTAGTTTCGCTAATCCATGTCACAGACTGAAGACCCAAACTGGGGAGGCTATAGATATTTTGATCTTCAAATTGTTAATACATACATGACTACCCGTCTGTAGAACAGTATATATTCATAAACGAATTGACTGTAACAATTATCACATCATGGCAATAGAAATCAGAATAGTGATAGTGAAAGTGATGTTAGAATAGTGGTACCACCAAGCAATTCAGTTATTACAATAAAAACAAAAGAAAACTAAACTTACAGAGAGCTTATTCTCATGAAGTTTAGAACCCTGGCTCCAAAAATGTGCTAACTATTCCCATTTTCACAGAATACCATTTCAAGATTGAACTGTTGCCCCATATTTTGTAATCGAGGATGTAACTGAGGTTATACATAATAATAAA
>JANJGK010000005.1:65047574-65052574 GCA_039081455.1 Macrobrachium rosenbergii | reverse complement strand
CCATTTTGAAGTTCATTATACAATTCTCAATACTGATGAGTCTAACAAGAAAACATTCAGTAGGTAATAAAAGGGGAAGATGAATGCAATGACTGGATGATAATTAGCTATGAAGCAAGACGCTAAAGAAGAAATTTTCTTTCAGAAACAGATCAACCTTAGCCATTCTGATTAAATCTTTTTCAAGAATTACTGATAAAAGCACTACATTTAGGATCGAATCCCGAGCCAGAAAAAGTTAGCGGTGAAAACTGAAAAGTGGTATATATCTGAATACAAAAATGATTTCAAAGAGGTGTGGATGTTGTATCAAAGTTCTTTTCCTACAGAAAAGTAACCACGTTATTGGAAACCAGGCATGCATCCATATTTGTGCCCCGTAACCCGCAACTTGAGATCATAAAATAAACTTAACATGATGCAAACATGACAGACGTCAACAATACAGCGTAATTAAGCTTGCTAATGAATATCTCAATTACTTTGCATAAAAATCATGTATAAAACTCCATCCACATTGAAATTAAATGTTAAATCATTTTGATCATAAACCATTGTTCATTAATATTAGTGAATGTCAGGCATAAAAGCAATTAAATTACCCATATAGACAGAAAAGTTACTTGTTACACTATCATTAAAATTTTTAGTAAGAATCGAATTCTTTTCTATACAACGAAAATAAACAATGAAAATACATAGTGAGGACAAGACTCTATCAACTTTATCTCTACATCTATTCCTTACCCACGTTATTCTCCTGTCAATCCTTTTGTCATCTGTCTTACTTTCCAATCCACATCCTACTGTACAATACTCCTGGTTTACTACATACCACATACCCCTGTATCACCTTTACCCTCACACAGAGAAGCAATTATTCCATGTAGAGCATATTCCACAAGATTATTCCCTAAAGCCAACTGCAGTGAGATGATGAGGCACGATTGCAAGAGTAACGAAATGAAGGTAATGAAAGCCAGGAAGGTGAAAAATATTCAGGCCAGAATAGGCAATGAATTAAAGAGTTGGTTGATTCACACATGCGTTTTGACGTAAATGTAATGGCTGACTGAAAAAAGAGAGAAGAACTGATTGCCAAAATATGTGAAACAAAGAAATTAACACGATCCCTACCAAATGGTTGATGATAAAGGGGACTTTCTTTGGGAGCTGATTTAGAATGTATAAATTTTTTCCATCCAATTCTCCAGTAAGGAAGTGAGGTGTGGAAACCAAATAAGTCGTCTGCGCTGTAGAGTGGAATAAAAAAGGTCGAAATTCTGAGGAACATAATTACAATGGTGCTGTAAAAAGTCTAATTTTGGTAACGTAAGATGAAGTAAAGTATTTTGGCGTGGTTTGGTCGGCTAGGCAGAATGGAAAAAGAAAGGTTTATGAACACCGTTCATAATTCGGCTGGATGGGATGAAAGGGGTTGGACTAGAGAAATGAAACAGTTTAGGGTCCAGGATGCACGGGAGTGCTCACAAATAGAGAAAAGTTAAGTATACCTTAGTTTTACCAGACCACTGAGCTGATCAACAGCTCTCCTAGGGCTGGCCCGAGGGTTTAGACTTATTCTACGTGGCTAAGAACCAATTGGTTACTTAGCAACGGGACCTACAGTTATTGTGGAATCTGAACCACATTATAGCGAGAAATGAATTTCTATCACCAGAAATAAATTCCTCTAACTCTTCATCAGCTGGCCGGGGAATCGAACTCCGGGCCAGCGAGTTCCATTCCGAGCTCTACCGACTCACCCAACGAAGAGCTGCTCACAAATAGAGGTAACAAAGTATGTGACTGGGCAGAGGTCGCCGCGCTGCTAACAAGGCTGTGATTTTTTTTTAAGTGGCTTATCCTTGATTCAGGGGCTAACAATGAAGGAAAACAGCAAGGACTAGTGTTTTTCTTTCCCATGGAGCCACACCTTACTGAAAACACTGACATCCATACATACAAATACATACATGCATGCATATCTAGTTACGTATGTACCTGCAAATGTATGTAGTACATATACAAATATTCTCTTGCTTTACCCTTTTCTATATTATCATTATTACAATAGGTTAACCAGACCACCGAGCTGACTATACTTTTCTATAAATTAATTAACTATTTTAATTTGTTTACCCACGGTTCTAATACAAATTTCTGAAATTAAATAGACTACCTTGACTTATTTCGATTACCCTGAAAATAAATATGTAAAATATGTACAAAACACCTGGAGAGAGAGAGAGAGAGAGAGAGAGAGAGAGAGAGAGAGAGAGAGAGAGAGAGAGAGAGAGAGAGAGAGAGAGAGAGAGAGAGAGGTTGTTTTCAAGGAAA
This sequence comes from Macrobrachium rosenbergii, assembly GCA_039081455.1. Taxonomy (NCBI): domain Eukaryota; kingdom Metazoa; phylum Arthropoda; class Malacostraca; order Decapoda; family Palaemonidae; genus Macrobrachium; species Macrobrachium rosenbergii. Next base: position 65,050,234 of record JANJGK010000005.1, on the reverse strand, counting down.
GAGAAAACTGTTATCACGGTGTCGAAAGAAAAAGAAAGTTATTGGTTCTATCTGCCTTTTTATAAACTCGTGATTCCTCCTGATTAACTAGTTTGCTTGAAGCGGAGTGAATAAATTAATTTAAAAAGATAGAGGGAGAGACGAATTAGCTAAATCGCAAATAATGAAGGCTTTAGTTATCATCAATATTGCTATTATCATTAATTTTCCACTTTATCTTATGATACTGAAGTACATAAAACCTTTCAAAACAAGAAATAAAAAATCTTCAAATAAAGGTTATAATTCTACAGAATTAGTTTGAAACTTTGTGTCTGCATGATTCAGCGGAATTATTTTCCCTACTCTCTTTTAGTATCCATAGGTCTGGAAAAGGCACATGATAGGGTCCCACGCCAAGAGGTTTGGGTCTGCGAGTAAAGGGAACACCGGAGAAGTATGTGAGGTTGGTCCAAGATATGTATGAAGGAACAAAAACACAGGTTAGAAGCAGTGTTGGGTTAACTGAATGGATACCAGTAAGAGCTGGTTTACATCAGGGATCTGCTTCAAGTCCATATCTTTTTGACCTGAGAATGGATGTGCTATCTCAAGGAAATAAGAGATCAATCCCCCTGGTGCAATGGAGGAAGGTACTGCAAGACAGAGGTTTAAAGATCAGTAGGAAGAAGACTGAATACCTAAGTTTTAATGAAGATCAAGACTCCGAGGTTAGTATGGAAGGGACAAGGTTGAACCGAGTACAAAAATCTGGGTATCTTGGTTCAACAGTGGCCGATGATGGAAATTTGGATGCACAGTAGAAATAACACAGAGTGCAGGCTGGATGGAAAATTGGAGAAAGATGTCATGTGTCCTGTGTGACCGCAGAATCAACTTACAGGTTAAAGGGAGGGTGTATAAGGCAGTAGTGAGACCAGCTTTGATGTATGGAGCAGAAACATGGCCGGTAAAGAGAGTGCAAGAGAGGAAATTGGATGCGGTAGAGATGAAAATGGTCAGGTGGACGTGTGAAGTAACAAAAATGGACAGAATAAAAAATGGAAGAATAAGAGGAACCACTAAAGGCGAGAACTATCAAAGAAGGCCCAGGAAAGAAGACTGCAGTGGTATGGCCATGTGATGAGAAGGGATGTAGGGAGGAGAGTGATGCCTGGTGGGAGTGCAAGAGGAAGACCAAAGCGAAGGTGGATGGATGTAGTTAGAGAAGATCTGAGAGACAAACAATTGTCAGAGGACGATGTGTTTGACCGAGCCAGGTGGTGAAGAGCTGTCACGAACATCGACCCCACATAGAAGTGGGAAAAGATGCAGAGAAAGAAGAATAAGACTCTTTTCATTTCTTCAGGCAGTTGCATTCAGCGTTAATGAATTCTTAATTAATGAATTTGTAGTAACACTTTATTAAACAAATTCTCAAAGGTATTTTCCTGAATTTAGTAAAAAGTACTTTAGTTGGTACCTTACCTTCTTTTCTGAATTATTTTCTTCTTGTTTTGAAAACTATTAGTATAAAAACTTTTAATGCTAGAGGCTAATTTTTTTTATATATGCTGAAGAATACCATAAATGATTTTTAGATTCGAAATTATATAATTAAAATAAAAGAAAACAAATTTTATTGTTTTCCCCTGCGTTACAGTTTAATACGCTAAATAAATCGATTTCCCCGTGAAACTTCCATTCGCTAAAAGTATCGAAAGAATTACAGATTAAAAACACCTTAGCTTTCTCTTTAAAGAATCCCATAACCAGAGATAAACCTGTCATCAACAACCGAAAAGGAAATGTCAAGATAGCAAATGAATCAGAAGATGGTGCAGACGAGTATTTACACGAGCAACGAAACATTACCCAATAAAAAAAAACACACACACACACACACACACACATATATATATATATATATATATATATATATATATATATATATATATTACACATACATATACATACATATATATAATATGAAATTTTTTATCACACCGTGATTTATATACAATCATGAAGCTGCAAATGTCGCTTGATACCAAATTCAGTGGGTAGACCGTCGACTGGAGTCGCTGGATACGTATCTGTGTCGGGGGATCGAGACCCGGCAGTACCACTCACTTATAAATTCCCCCTTCCGTGATAATTCCCCATCGGGGATATGCCCGAGGTAGGTGTGAATTTGATATTAAGCGACATTTGTAGCTTCATGATTGTATATATATATATATATATATATATATATATATATATATATATATATATATATATATATATATATATATATATATATATATATATATATATATATATATAATACATACATGCACATATATGTATATATATATAATATTAATTTGCATTATTTATACAAAGTTGTTAAAAAAAATCAGTTATGCCAAACGCAAAGGAATTCAAATGTGAATTTAAAAAACGTCCCTTGACACAGAATAACAATCCTGGAAGATTTCCAGTGCAAACCGTTAAACATTGTTGCAAGCTATACAACGCCTGTCCCCAAAGAGGTAAATCGAAAAAAAGGAAATAAAAAGACAGATGACACTAGCAGACCTACTTAGTGTCAGAGCAATTGGATGATAAGTAACCGTGTAAGACTTATTCTAAAACCACACAAATAAAATGGAAACGGAAAATGTAAGTGAAGTGTA
>JANJGK010000005.1:65013070-65040570 GCA_039081455.1 Macrobrachium rosenbergii | reverse complement strand
TGCAGAGGCGAACAGAAGTGATAAAAAAAGGCTAGTGTAGCTGAAAGGCAGAATTATAGTTTAAGAAGGTTTTGTCATTTGGAAATAAAGAAGGATGATAGGAATTAAAGAGAGTACAATTCGAAGGAGTCGAACGGACTGGGAGAATACCTGACAAATGTTAGGTAGATGAAAAGCGAGCAAGGAGTGCCTCAATATCCAGAAAAGGAGAGAGAGACTGTGCCTGATAGAGGTGAATACTGCACGGTGTTGAATATGCAAATGATTAGCCTTTTTCCTTAGTGCATAAGGTGCCTAATGTTGTGGAAGTTCTCTTCACAGTGGGTTCATCCCCGATGCGGCAGTTAGGTTCAAATAAGGCAGTGATCATTGTTTCGTCTTTTCTCAGGGCTCGCCTTTATTAGGGGAAACGAAACAAAGCTGAAAATACTCCTTAACACTAACACTAATTCACAACTGGAATGATTGATGGGCACCAGGCCAACAAACCTCGGACCTTACAAATGTAAAAATGCATGCATGAAGATCAAAGCATTTCCCAAATTTCTTTTCATACACTTAAGCAGAAAGACACCTGTCATGGGTAAAAGAAAAAAAAAATACATACAGCCATACATAAGAAGACTTAAAAACCATCCTACTAAAATACCATCAGGCAAATCAAAACGAAAAAATATAAAGGGCGAAGGAAAGTTACAGAAGCAAAGTTGGTCGAGCAATTTTCGCTCTATTATCAAAGACAGGAGTATTTATCTTCACTTAAAAGAGCAAAATAAAAACGAAAAAGGAAGGAAAATGAGAAGGAACGCATTACTTCAGCCTGAGAGAGGATGAATACATTCAGGAATTGGGAGTCGAAAAACATTTAGCGCTTAAGAGCATTTGCCGCAAATAAAAAGCCGTAAAAGATACATTCTTTGGGCAAGCAACAATGGTGGAAACGAGAAGTTTAGGCAGATAAGGTGTGTGGGAGAAGAGGTTTTATCTATGTAGGAAGAATCCTTTATGTGCAGGAGCACGCACACGCAATTTTAAACACAGTATGTTTTTAAATCCTTATCCTCGCACACACATTGATTCGTGTTTGCAACAAGTATGAATGACATAATAGATATGAGAAAGCAAATTCAGGTGCTTTTTTAAGATCTCACCAAATAAGATAAATTACCTTTAGACAACATTTGTTTTTATTTTTTCTAATGGCTTGGCACATAGGTTTTCCTTCTCCATAGAAGAGACAATCTTTTCCCTCATCAGGATTCAAAATATTTCCAAAATATGTTAGCATGTACAAATTTTAACATAATAACTCATGCAATTATCATGAGGTGGAAAAAGACCGCCTTGCAAATTAATCACATTATACGATACCTCAGCATCTCGCACTGAATATTAAAACAAACACTATCTAGCCCCTTGTTTATTATCTAAAGATACACATGTCCATAATTGCACTACAATGAAATTTTACTTTCATGAAAAACTAAAACTTTGTTAACCATCAGGTTAATCTGCTATTATATGCTATCAAATTAACAGCAGTTTCGTCAGATGTATTAGATCAAAGAGATTATACCGATATAATATCACCAAGGGTTGCCTTCGACTCGAATCACTGAAAATTCTGTAAAAACTTCTTATGAGGAAAGCAAAGAATGCAGCTTACCTTTTTGTATCAAGTTAAAACTATGTAATACGAAATGAATTCCCGTAACTTGTGTTATAAAATGATATCTTGGTATAATGATATCTGTTATGCAATGAAATTTTCCTGAAGCCCCAACAAACTTGAAGCTCAAACTGACCGTTCGGACTGATCAATCAAATGTGATCTGTTTGAACTGCCAAGTGTAAGATGGGTATATTTGTGTGGGTGTGTTTCCGTTGGAGGGTACTAAGTAACAGACATTTCACGTAAGTATAAAATCATTCTTGCATATCTTATGAATTCATAACTCGTATGCATAAAATTTTACTACCATATACCACTCTTACGCATTTCCATGACACGCTGTTGTGTAAAAGTCAAACACCAACACATCATAACAAATGTAGCATACAGTATAAGCAACAGGTTTGTGTCAAACATATATCATGCTGGTTTGAGATGCTTTACGCCAACCATCGTAATATCTATTCTGTAGTATAAGGGATCGCATTATTGCGAGCGGATTTCAGCTCAAAATAGACCCAGCTATTCAATGAGGAGGGGGCCGGGAAGGGAACAGGTAGAGAGAGGGTATGAAGGACTTGATGGAAGCTTTGCTCCCTGAACTTGCAAGCTGAGTGTGCTCAGGCATGATAACATTTTTCAACTCTATTATTTACCTAAAGAAGAACATCAGTGGTCACTGTTGTGCTCAGAATTTTGAAGTATATTTTACTTGAATTGGAAGATAATTGGTCTCTGTTGTGCTCAGAATTTTGAAGTATATTTTACCTGAATTGGAATATAATTGGTCACTGTTGTGCTCAGAATTTTGAAGTATATTTTACTTGAATTGGAAGATAATTTTACACAATATTCATAATCCAGGGAGCAATGTAAGCAAAGTAAAAATGCTCAATGTCACTGCATTCAAAAGTTGATGCGCGCGAGAATAATTGCATTTAAGCTTTATAACTTGGAGACAGATGTTTTTGATAGTGTTTTTAAGGGACCATCACCTCCCATCTCTGGTGTTCTGCTATGTAACTAAGTTCATACTCATGTTGCTGTAATATCTACTAGTAATATGAATTTGGATAGCTATTTTCCCTTTTATTCTCTCTCTATATCAGACTTAGATTTGAATCCTATCTATGAGAGGCGTAGTATGTGGAGCATGTGTATGATTTGTAGCGAAGCAGACTATTCTAAACAACACGACCCTTACCAAACCGCCACCTCGTGTTCATTTTATAATGGTCAAACTCCCCTCAATAATAGTATGAATTTATTATAACTAAGGCTATTTTTGTGCGTTTGTATTACGAAAAGATATTGATAATAATACCATTTGGTTTCTACCATTCCTGGAATGTTGCCCTTCAAGAAAACTATCTCATCAAAAACAAACTTTTCGGCCCGGTGCGTTTCACTTTCCGTTATAATTAATTACTGTCTGAAGATTTCCTAACTGACCATGCTACACGAAGATTATTTGAAAAAATCAACATACTTTTGTCATGGTGATAGTTAGTTTGTCCTGATCGCCATCATAAATATTCTAAATTTGAGTATCGTAAATCTGTAACAAATCGTATGGTCAGCGTTACGGGTGATGGTGTGATCAAGACAAGCAATTTAGTTGAACTCGGCAGATTGTCATAAAGAAAATACGGCCACGGCTTATCAAACTCTTAGCCGCGGCCCATGAAACTTTCAGCCACAGCCGGTGGTGGCCTGTGTTGTTGGCCATGAACATGGGTAAATTTAACCTTAAATAAAATAAAAACTACTGAGGCTAGAGGGCTGCAATTTGATATGTCTGATGTTTGGAGGGTGGATGATCAACATACCAATTTGCAGCCCTTTAGCCTCATTAGTTTTTAAGATCTGAGGCGGACAGAAGAAGTGCAAACGGGCAGACAAAGCCATCTCGATAGTTTTCTTTTACAGAAAACTAAAAACGAAGAAAATCATATATGACATATTATAATGAAATAAAAAGAAATGTTTATGCAATAAAATCAGTGCTTTGAACACACGATACAACCGTCCAGCACAACAACAGTGACGACCCTTGCCTCAGCGAGAAAGATCATATTGTATTACAAAGCCACATATCACAGCCAGTTCAAGGATGAGGTGAAGGCCATGGAGAGAATAATTGCCAGCGGTACAACACCTACGAATCGTACCGAGAGGATTTCCTTACACGTCTACTGCTGCCCGAACCTAGTCAGCACCCAAAATAGCACAGTTCCCCGTAGAGATGTGGGAGTCGACCAACGTAGTATACAAAATTTAAATGTACCTAAGGGACATGTCAAACCCTCAGTAATTACTACATAGCTCGCACCACTACCACTCTGAGCAGGCGACTGCAAGTTCACCACAACTAAGAGGCAATATTTCAACTCTACGTAGATGACCACCACCATAAACCGTCACTAGGTGAATTATAATATAGCACATAGATTGTGCATAGAAAATCCCAGGTCGATACACCGCAAATGGCAGAAGTCATGAGTATAAATCAACAACGGCCTGCGTCAAATGTACAGTGAAGTGGGGAAAGGTTCCATCGACTAGACAAAGAAAATTTAATGGAAAGAATTTTGAATAATTTTTCCTTGTTCCTGAGAAGCTTACCAGAAGAGAAGAAGAGGTATAGACTGGTTCAAAGTCTTGAAAAGAAGAAAGTATCTGTAAACAGTGCCGTTGACTTCAAAAGAAATTATATATATATAATCTACTGTGATTGTTTACGCATATATATATATATATATATATATATATATATATATATATATATATATATATATATATATATATATATATATATATATATATATATATATATATATATAGTAACAATGTGTTCCAAGTACCTGGTTATTACACAACTAATCACAGAATTCAAAAATTTAACCCACTTCAGCCAGTTGAGAGAGAGAAGCGCTCAGAACTCCACCAAGGACAGATGTCCTTACCTTTGCCTGTCCCTTGTACCCTCCACGTGTTCGACCCCAAGGTTTGAACCAGAATACTTTTGTTGTGGCATCTCCTTAATTCCCTCCTCAAGCATTGGCGCCCTATTGAAGAGACATCGTCATCTTGACGAAGATTGGCCCTCGCTGTGGAACCACTCGGCTCTATCCCATGCGCAGTGGCCTTATGCCACCCCTTCTACACCTCTGCGATGTTTCCCGTTATGAAGACATCATCGATGTAGAATATTTCTCCTGTGTAGGATTCATTCATTTGGCAGGCCCTTATTATTACCTGCCCAGTAATTCGTCATTCTTTTGATCTGTGTTTATTATGTAAATATGATTAAGAGAACCCTTGAGTTTACGTAATCTTCCCTCACATGAAGAAGGCCCTAAGCCACAGTATTTCCCTTGATTTATTTGTCTACGGAATTGCCATAATCGGTCTATTTATTCAGATGTCTTAATGAAATACAGTAGATTCCTTGATAATGAAAAGAAGTCTCAGCATTTATCCGTTGCCGCCCAGAATTCCGTAAGTATCAAAGCTATATTCGTAGTAAAATAATATATATATATATATATATATATATATATATATATATATATATATATATATATATATATATATATATACTGTGTGTGTATGAACGTGTTTGTAAGTGTTTTGGTGTACATATGTCTATTTTGATGAGCATGAATGTAATCATATGACTGCAGCTATGTCGTAGAGTACGTTTACAAGAGACTTCATCATCAAAGTTTTGTCTACAATATACTATCTGGGCATTCCGTCTAAAATATTCACTCTTTAATGAATGAGTGCATATTATGGACATCAACCAACCGTTGATATAGCTCATCTGATTCCCTAATTAACGGAATATTATTTTTTTAATTAGCAGGCATATTTGAACCCTTCACTAAAATAAAAAATTGCACCATGGACACAGGTGTGTAAAACCTGAGGCTGAAATTTATCTATAATGAATGTTGCATGGAAACTGATTCAGTTAATAATGGCAGTAATTTACCATGATTAGGTATTGGTAAAAGGTAGAATATGAGAGAGAGAGAGAGAGAGAGAGAGAGAGAGAGAGAGAGAGAGAGAGAGAGAGAGAGAGAGAGAGAGAGAGAGTTTGTGTTTAATATGAACAACGAATTTATTGAACAAAAACCTTTATGAAAAGACAGGGCTTAACCGTCTCATTTCTTACATGCTTATACTGAACTTGACTTCTGCGTCTGTCTGTCTGCCTGTCCCAAATCTTGTAACTCAATTTTCGACCTGTTCCCTTCGCCCGATGGACTTGAAATTTCGCATGGTTACTCAATCCAGGTGACAATACAACCTTACATGATCACTAGGTCAGAACTGACCTCTAGTGACCCTACAGTGACCACTCCCAGTATCTCAGGATTTGTATGAAACTCGTCGGATTTGTCACAACTTCTTTGACTCAGCAGAATCTATCTTCTATATAAGCCCTCCCCCTTCCCTCTTCCATCCCCTTCCCCTTCCCTCTTCCATCCCCTTCCCCTTCCCTCTTCCATCCCCCTTCCTCATCCCTTTTCTATTTCCCTCCCCTTCCCCCTCCCCCATCACACGATCAAGTGTTATTCTAGCCGTGTCTTCCCCATCCCCTTCGCTCATACCTCCACTTCCCTCTTCCATCCCCTCCATTCTATCCTCCCTCCCCTCCCCCATCTTCCCCTTCCCCTCCCCCTTCCGGAGCACTCGTTCAAGTGTTAATTTAGCTGTGTCCTCCCCATCTCCTTCCCTATTACCTCCCCTTCCCTCTTCCATCCCCCTCCGCTCCCCTCCCCTTCCTCTTACCATCCTCTCCATTCCCATTCCCCTCCAATCCATTCCCCTCCCCTACCCCTGCTTCATCCACCCCTTCCCCTCCTCTTTCCACTCCATCCCCTTCTCAGTTTCCTCCCCTCACCTCCCCATTCCCCCTTCCCCTCCTCCTTTCTCCTCCCCTTCCCCATTACCACCTCTTCCCTCTTCCTTCCCCTCCCCCTCCCCTCCCACTTCCCCTTCCCCTCACTTCCCTACTCCCCCTCCCCTTCCCTCTTCCCTCCCTTCCCCCTTCCCTCAACCTCCCCCGTAAACGGATATCAGTTTTGTTAACTACAATCATAAATCGGTTACAATTTCTGTCAAAACTAAAAAGTATAAAACGATAAAATATAAAAAAGATGTTAAAACATGCTTTTATTAAAATGCACTAAAAAGTAAAAAATAATTTTTGGAGACTAGGATTTTCTTACAAATAATAATGTCTACAAAAATAAAAGCGGGGGGGTCCAAACACGGAAGGAAATGTTACAAGAAATAAAAATCTTTTTATTTTCTTATAGAATTTCCTTCCATGTTTGGACCCCACGCTTTTATTTTTGTACACATGATTAATTGTAAGAAAATCTGGTGTGTCTCCAATATTATTTTTTTACTTTTTTCACTGCATTTTAATAAAAGCATGTTTTAATTTTTTTTTATTTTATCATTTTATACATTTTAGTTTTGAGAGAAATTGTTCCTTCCGTAATCACCATAGGACCAACCATTGTTACACATTGTGTAGAACTGGTTAACACCTGATTTATTGGGGAAATAAACGAGAAGGAGGTATCATTGTTACTTCGAATAATTTACACAATTTTAATAAGCTTGTGACTACAGTAACAAAGAAAACAATATCTTTTATATAGTACTACTACTACTACTACTACTACTACTACTACTACTAATAATAATAATAATAATAATAATAATAATAATAATAATAATAATAATTATAATAATAAATAAAAATTATTATTATTATTATTGTTATTATTATTATTATTATTATTATTATTATTATTATTATTATATTATGCGTGCTGACACTAAGAACAAAAGGAAAGTATCATTAAAACACAACGAAAGCTCTCACAGAAACGTCTGTAAATAATCATGTAAATAAGGGAAACAAATATGCCTAATCATAAATAGTTTACCATACATAAGAAAACGGAAATGAAAGCACAAAATTCCGTCTACACGAGCACATATCGAAAGGGAAAGAAAGGTTTTCACGGGAGGGAGCCTTATGTCAGGAAGAGAATGCAAAGATCTTGAAGTGTCTATGGAAGCCGAAGTTGGAACGAATGGCTGTGCATAAAGCGGTTAATGTAAGATTTGTGGCAGTGATCCTCGTCCTATCTTATGAATGGAGCCATCCCTGGTTAAGGAAATTTATTTTATTTATCTATTTATATATATATATATATATATATATATATATATATATATATATATATATATATATATTTATATTGTGTATTAAGCTACAAATGTCTTTTAATATCCAATTCGCCCAGCCTCCGAAATAATACCGAAGGTGTATTATAAATGATAAGTGATTTGTCATCTGGTAGGATCCACTGTACGACGTGCGAACCACTTATCAGTTATAGTTCCCTTCGGGTAATATTTCTGAGGTAGAGAGAATTGGATATTAAGCGGTATTTGTAGCCTAATGTCTGTGAATATAAAATCACTGTGATGTGATAAAAATTCATATATATACATATATATATATATATATATATATATATATATATATATATATATATATATATATATATATATATATATAAATAATTGTAAAGTCATTGTACTAAGACGACCAAAAAAAAAAAAAAAAAGGAAGACAAAAAGCAGAAGAGCTTTATATCATTGTAGCATCTCAAAATTTTTTTCATATGAATAGATTTTTCACAGGGGTTCAGATATAAGAGGAAGTGCTGCATTTTATCTCCCTCTCTCTCAATACACACACACACACACACACATATATATATATATATATATATATATATATATATATATATATATATATATATATATTACACACATATATATATACATATATATATATATATATATATATATATAATATATATATATATATATATATATATATATATATATATACAATTCTGACTATTTGTGCAACTTTTGCAGTTGATTTAAAGATTAGTAAGTTTTTAGAGACTCAACATGGCAAACCTTAAGCAACTCCCGAAAATTAATTCTCAAGTTGCCTTAAATGCTTTTATGTCGTTTGAGCGCGTAAGACTTTTGAAGAAGAATTCCTGCAAATCTGTTTGCAAAGGTTTTAGTTTTAGCTCCTAGAATTGTATCCACTTAATTTGATATCAGCTGATCAATAAATGATCTAATGAGTTAATAACTTCTTTCGGCAATCTTATTAGTAAGAAGCTAAGCTTCTTCTATGAAGAGAGAGAGAGAGAGAGAGAGAGAGAGAGAGAGAGAGAGAGAGAGAGAGAGAGAGAGAGAGAGAGAGAAATTTAAACCCAAAACACAAACTTAATTTCGGGAAACATCACTAAGGTTCGACTAAAGAAGAGAAATAGTCAAGGATCTATAATGCACTGAGGAAGACCAGTGGTCGAAAATACATTTTGACACTTCCTAAATCCAGACACTTTTGCCATCGACGCCCACGGACCAGAATACCTCCTGAATTGCCGAATGGGAGTCATCAGGAAGAATCAAGAATAAAGAGACACCTCCAAGAGACAATGAGAAAGAATCAGCAATATGAGGAAATTTGGACGCCTCTGGGTAACTGGTGGCACTCTGAATGTGGATTAATGCCAAAGTTTATTTCGACAACCGGCCCCCCCCCCAACTCTCTCTCTCTTTCGTGTCAGGATGTTTGGAGAAAAGTCAAGTTATATAAAGGAGGAGCTGGTTATATGGGGCGTACACATTTGAAAGCGAAATTCCTAATAAAATGATCGTTAGTCACCTGCATATCTAGTCCGTAAATAAATGAAGTGAATATACAGCTCAGTTGGCAGCTTAATTAATAGCACTCGAACTGAAAGCCCAAATGGATCCTTAGTTTTTTCCACTCCGACGAAGTGCCCACACTGAATAGTAATACAATTTGTCCTAAAAAAAAAACTAGGAAAGCCACTGCGAATATATTTTTCGATGTAGAATATAATGAAATTAAACATTTGCAATGGATTTTGAGACAATGCATCGAATGTAATGATGCAGACATTGATCGATTACCTAGTATTACATCATTTGGTGCAGGCACCAAGGATCTTATGGAATATCCTTGTTGAAATGAAGCTTTTTGTAAGGTAACTGGATAGGATATCTGGTTGAGGTCTAAATTATAATCACTGTTTTAAGTTTAAAACCGCCCAATCGTTACTTTAAAATACATTTTCCAGAAAAGAAAATTTGAAGCATGCGGCAGTAATTTCGCCGCTGTAAATACAGCAAGCCATAATAACATAATAGCTGAGTTTTCTGATAGCTGTTGATGATATTTTCTTTAGAATATATGGAAAAACATGTAAATAAATATCGCCCTTGAAAGAATGATTTCAGCTTCTGACGAGAGTGCATGCTAAATATGGAATGCAGCTTTCCGGAAATGCTGTCAGTAACTGCATATTATTACAATAAAACACTCAATTAGATTATCTATCATAAAATGTTCAGGAAGTATGTTATTGAACATGGAACGAAATCCTTTCCCAAGATTTCTGTATTTTCCATACGAAATGCTTATGCTTAACCCATTTACGAAAAAAATAAGCATAAATTAAATGTACACAATTTAATTCCCACAATAAAATCCTTACTGATCTATATTTCGCGTGGAAAAAGAATTTATTTTCTTTGATTATATGAAATTGCCCCTCAACCCTTCCTCCGCCCTCCATAAGAAACGAAGACATCTAGTTATATTGAGTTTAGAATCACTGAAATAAAACTTTCATCCACCCAGGTGCCAATGCCACAGAGAGAAAAATTCACCTTAGTCCATATTCCCTTGCGGGAACTCTTCCAAACGAGCTACATGGAGAATGGAAGCTCTTGCAAGACGATAATAAAGGAGGCACGCTGAGGCTAAGGCGGAAAAGAATGTCGGATATTTGGACATTCCTTTCCAGAAGAAGAATAATTAAACCTAATTAAGTTCTTTATTTCCTAATTTCCTCTCTACGTCTGTCAGCAGACCCGCTCTAGATTGAATTTCTCCTTTGAAAAAATATAGAGATAGAATTTTGTTTACGAAAACTCTTCGTGCACGACGCTGGGTTAACTATGAAATGATTGAGCTATTATCGTTGTATGGCCTAGGAATACTACAAAATTTATGAAAAGTGTGACCTTTGTGTTTGCGTGCATGGGAACTGTTTGCACTTTTTCTGTGGTTGGGGTAATTAGACAACCGGAAAATACCGAGGATATACAATAGTTTTGTTCTAAACATTTCAATTTCCTTTCTTTGAACGGTTTCAAAAAGCGTCTTTTGTCATACAGAAGTGTACGTAGAATGAGCACAGCGAACAAATAAAAAGGATAGTTCTTTCACAGTACGAATAGTTGCAACAAGCACAATAGTCTCAGAACTTTGACACATTTCCAGATGCAGATATATTAAATGTGTTCCATGTCCACACTATCTGATTAGACTTTCATAAATCATAAGCAAATAAACAGCGAAGCCTTGTAACCTACACTAAAGGACACAACAACGTTTTCAGCATAATATTACATTAAAAAATTGGACAAAACTAGTATGGCTTTCTTGACCTACAAGATGTAGGGAAGTCTAGCATAAGATAAGATGAGAACAAAGAGCATTTGATCAGGTAAACACCAAGTCATGACGTTAAAAAATGAGTTCACAAAGCGGATGATAAAAGAGGGAATCATTCGTTGCCAAAGATGAAAGTTTTCATACCAAGAGAGAGCGCACTACAAAAAACAGGTAAGGTTTTATGGCAAACGGTGAAGGACATGATATTCTTTACTAAAAGCAAAAGGAGAGATAGAGATATAAAATGAGTATACACCCTTGAAGATACCAGCGACCCACTGCCGAAAACAGATTTCTGAGGAAACTGAAGAAACTCGATGTTCTGATCAAAGATTTACTGATAATTTTTTTAATCGTAATTCACAGAATGTATTTAAATTATGTGCCAGGCACTGTCTCTTACTGAATCCCCTCTAAGCCATAATATTCTTGAGTAATGGCTTCTGTGCGCGCTCTCTCTCTCTCTCTCTCTCTCTCTCTCTCTCTCTCTCTCTCTCTCTCTCTCTCTTTGCTGGCAATGTCTGAATAAAGGCCGCAATCGCATAATTAACTAAACTCCCATAAATAATGGCCTTTATACTTTTATTGCTATCATAACATAGATGAGTAGAGTGTTTTTGAGTATATAATATGATATAGTATATATATATATATATATAATATATATATATATATATATATATATATATATATATATATATATATATATATATATATATATATATATATTATATATTATTTATTATATATATACTCAAAACACTGTATTACTCTATGTTTATGATAGCAATAAAAGTATAAAGGCCATTATTTATGGTAGTTTATTAAAAAATTTTCAGAACCGTTAGTTGTACCTGTAGACTCCTTCTTCCTATACATATTTTAACATGCAATGGATGCTCCATTTGTTCATGGAAAGATAAAACACAGGTAACTCACAATACAACCATCACGTAGGCTACGGTTGACGGGAATGACCATTATCGTCAAGGACGAAAAATTCAGTCAACGGAATGAAGATATTTTCTTATATCAAAAGTAAACGACTTTCCTTTTATATAATGTCAAATTCACACCAGGTATTGATTCCTTTCTTTTCTGTTTTCAACGAAGAAAATGGTTTTGTGAACTACAATGTAACAGTTGGTATTTGATTGGAGGGAATTTGATAAGTGAGCATGATCGCAATGAAAGATATATCTCCCATCTGTCACTTCCATTCCTTGTTATGTTACTACAGAATCTGTAAGGCACGTAATGCAATTTACTTTGTAACATTTTTTGCAGATGTTAGCTTGAGTAAAATTTATCCAGAGTAAATCAGTTTAGTTTGTCATTGACATTGTAGTAATTTACAATGGGTCATTAATGCCCAGATCATCACTTCTTAGGTTTCCCTTGTTGCTATCTGTGATAAAAATGTGTGACCTAAACAATGGTGAGTCATTCATGGGAATGTATACCAGAGATTATTCTCTGCGTGATTTTACATGGGCCAGTAGAAAATTGTCTAGGAAAAAAGATAACAAAGCTACGAGTCGCTTTCATAAATTTTTTCTATCAAGAAACCCGCATTATGCATTTAAGAACAGGAATAAGAAGGAAAAACTTTTAAGAATAAATAAAAAAATTCAATGCGGTGTTTATCGAATGAGAAAACTATAAAGCAATGGCATTTAAGCGCCTTTTGAGTCATTTTAAAATATTTCCTCACGATTTCAAGTTTCTTGGTCCCTTTTCAGTTTATGCTTTCTTGATATGTCTTTATCTTGAAGAACTGGTTCTGATGCATTATCTGATTTTAAAATGATGAGGTCGCCGTGACGGCATAAAGACAAAATGGATTAACGGAAGCTTTTTGAAAGATTTTTGTTGGAGCTAATTTCTTCCAAGTTCTTAATAAATTATCTTTAAGTCAACTTTCTTTCCTAACAACAAAAATTACCTTTAATTTTTTTTATTCGAAACAAGCTTCATTATCAAAATGTCTTTCGAACCTATTTTTGAAACGAGTGGGATCCCTCAAGTTTAGTAAAGTTTTCACGAGTTTAACTGTTCTAAGTAAAAGAAAATGCGAGGATTATACTAGCAAATGTGAGCTACACGAAGAGAACACTGACCTATGAGAATGATGGTGAAGTAAAAAGAAATTAAAGATAATAGCTGAAGGAAATAAAGATATAAATATCTGTTGAAGGACTAAACGCATGAAATGAAATGAAGCAAGGGCAGTGGCAAGATCGAAGTAAACTTGGGTAACAGTGAACAATAATTGGCTGGTGGAGGGACACATTTTCTGCAGTAAGACAGAATGTTCTGGATCTGGATGCTTACTGGTAGTTCGCAGCTAAATGTTATGGAGAATGGTAACAGAATGTTCTGGATCTGGATGCTTACTGGTAGTTCGCAGCTAAATGTTATGGAGAATGGTAACAGAATGTTCTGGATCTGGATGCTTACTGGTAGTTCGCAGCTAAATGTTATGGAGAATGGTACAGTCAGTGAAGAAGTTAGTAAAGTAAAAGTGATGTATAAATGGAGGTAAAGAAGTTAGGCGTCATCAATGCCCTGCTGCGCATAACACAAACTGCTTAGCAGGCGTTATGACAAAGAAAAAAGCATGGGGACAGTTTTTGCCGGAGAGCTTCATCTTTCAGTCATAAGCTAGAGGACGGATGCGGAAAAGAAAAACCGCTTTTTTCCTTCCTTTTTCTTTAAATCTCTAAAGCTTCTCTTTTTTTAGGCTTGAGGAGGAAAAAGGGACATATATTGGTAGAGCCGATCTCTTCAATGAATGCCCATTTTGAAAACGACACTGAAGCATATTGGTTATGAGTAGAAGCACGATTCCAAAAAATCATTAAGTTGTATTCCGTTACTCTAATAAAGAGATAAGGTACTTCTTAAACAAATTTCTCAATGAAAAAAAGTAAAATAAATATACCAAGTGTTGATCAACTATGTATTTCAAACTGCCATATATAAGCTATCCATGATGTAAATAAGTCACAAGAGAATTTTAAAAAATAACATGATTTTACTTATATACCGAGAAATGCACATTCACACACGCACACACACACACACACACACACACACACACACACACACACACACACACACATATATATATATATATATATATATATATATATATATATATATATATATATATATATATATATATATATATATATATATACCAGACTGGTAGTCAAACTTTCTTCCTCTTCTTTGTTAAAGTTAGAAAAACAAAGAGAGAGAGAGAGAGAGAGTCTCTAACCGATATGTTCATGCTATCATCAATCCTTTTTGAGGTATACTGGGTCATAGAGGGTTATGAAAATCTATGAATAACGTAATACCTGCTTGTGTATTCTTTATAGATCGAGAGAAAAAGAAATGGTTTCGAATTACAATATTGTCACACAGACCTATTATTTTCGTCAATTTTGTGTTGCGTTCAAATCAAGTGAAATACGTATTTATGTCAACCGCTGCGGATGCCCACCTATATTATATTTTTTATTGTTCATAAAAACCATCGGAAATCCTTAGGATCTATAAATAAGAACAAAATTAATCAGATATCAACATTTTTTACGGTGCTCATAATTCTAGATACGCTCTTCTTGTACGCATAATAATGTCGTTTGAAATTACGTGCACAGAACAAAGTTGTTATTTGTTTACCGTAGAGTTCATTTGTATACTCATGTATAATACAAGTTTCTGAAAGTGAACAGCATACTGGCTGAATGAATAACCAAGATGACCCTACAGCCAATGTCAAAGCTTGGAAACAAATCGGTTAATCAGATCTAGTTTGAAACTTCATAATCTTTATCTTATTCAGTTTTCAAATTCATAGAGAACCACAACTCATAAATGGAATTTACATTTCAATATTAAGGTTTAACTTCGAACCAAACAAATGAGAGTCTAGTATTTGACTTAGAGACCTGGTTAACCTACCTAATCATATTTTTATTACATATTATATAAATAGATAGTCATCACATGATCCAATGAAATATGAAAATGTTATAAATATAATTCCAAGGCTAATTTTGTATTTGTACGTCCGTATGTGTGGTTCTGTCAACAGCAATGCAATTTCTAATAAAAGGGATAAGTACTCATACAAGTATATCAAATTTTTACATGCTCTTTTCTACAGAGACGTTGTGGGGACTTGCCCTCGTCTTTTATAAATCTATTAAGAAAGTTCTACGAGGATTTAGTCGTTTTTAGTTTTTTGTAAAAGAAAACTATTGTGCCGGCATTGTCTGTCCGTCCGCACTTTTTTCTGTCCGCACTTTTTCTGTCAGGCCTC
The DNA here is from genome assembly GCA_039081455.1 of Macrobrachium rosenbergii. Taxonomy (NCBI): domain Eukaryota; kingdom Metazoa; phylum Arthropoda; class Malacostraca; order Decapoda; family Palaemonidae; genus Macrobrachium; species Macrobrachium rosenbergii. The sequence goes on along the minus strand of JANJGK010000005.1, from coordinate 65,024,946 downwards.
AGATCTTAAAAATGCTGAGGCTAGAGGGCTGCAAATTGGTATGTATGATCATCCACCCTCCAGTCATCAAACATACCAGATTGAAGGCCTCTAGCCTCAGTAGTTTTTTTTTTTTATTTCAGGTTAAAGTTAGCCATAATCGTGCTTCTGGTAACGCTATAGGATATGCCACCACCGGGCCGTGGTTAAAGTTTATGGGCCGCGGCTCGCACAGCATTATACCGAGACCACCGAAAAATAGATCTATTTTCAGTGGCCTTGATTATACGCTGTAGCAGCTGTGCAGGAAACTCGTCTGCGCCGAACTGACTTCGGCGCAATTTTTACTTGTTTTGTAAGTAAACACTTTCAAAACATTCGTTCCAGATTTAGCTAACAATGATCTTCCTTCTCACCTGGACGGTTGCCTTCCTCCTTTGAGCATCACATCATACTTCCTTCAGCAAGTTCATTCTGCTCCATTTCCATTTCCTTCTCTTCCTATTCCTCGAGCCCTTCCACCTCTCTCTCTCTCTCTCTCTCTCTCTCTCTCTCTCTCTCTCTCTCTCTCTCTCTCTCTCTCTCTCTCATGCAAACATGTTTTGTTTTCTCCCATTTTCTCCCTGATTTTACATCAACCTTATTTCCTAAAAGGCCAAGTAAAAGATTCCTTTAACCTGTGATACGCTTTCATTCAAGAGCATTTGGCTAACGTTCAACAATTGCCAATTTCAGGTCATTTTATGCCTATGAACGGGAATAAAAAAGAAATACATAAATATGATGCTAATATAATGAAACCATTCGGTATGATGTAACAACATTTCCGTCTTAGCAAATTAGTTTCACACATCAGGGTAAAAAAAAAAGTGAAATATTTGAAGTTTCAGTCACTCGCGATGTTCATTCATCTTTAAAGTAAGGTGAAGTCATCTATCTTTCCACATGACCGTCGACATCATTCAAAGGGAAAAAGTAAGTTGAATAAATGAAAGAACCAAAGTGTCCCTCAATGATGTGCGGTATCTGTGAAGATAGGCGTATGCATGGAAATGACAGTTTTATGACCAAGCCTTTATGGTTATGGAGGAGCGTCCAACGCGCTCTCATATAAAAAAGGAGAGACACAGAATACGAATAAAAAGGGGGGGGCAACTTTTGAACATCTTGGGTTAGAATTGTTTCTAGACTTCTATCATCGGTTCCAGGTTATTAAAGCGAAAGGAAAACAGGTGATTTTACGAGTATATATATTTATTGCGAATACCATTAATCACGAAAAGCTAGAATGGAAAGTAATTTTTTCGATTTCCTCGCGTTTCTCTGTCAGCCACACAAAAAACTCTCTAATGGGGAGTAAACGAAATGCCTCTTCCTTACACCTCCTAGGGTATCGAACTCTCAAATGTTAGTAAGATTAACTGTTAAATATATATCATCCTGAGGCTAAAAACACACATATAACAAATAAAAACAACCATTTTACGATAATGAGTTTGGTATGTGTACTCATGACCTGAAATACATTTTTCACCCTACTTCACAAATTGGTGAATTATGACAACCTCATGTCTACTATTGTGCGTCATTTGAAATTTGTGGAACTCTTCGATCTTTCTCAGTGCCTCTTGGATAACATAGGCAACGTCTTCACCTGCGCCTTCCCCTTGGGGTAGCGGGGTGGGGGGGGAGGTCTTTCCGGTCATTAGGGAATGAAAACCTTTTTCGACTCTGAATCGCTTTTGAACCTTGAAGCGGTGCGTTTACTGATTATATAATGGTGTAATTAGCAATTTTCTAACACAAATACAGATTTCAGCAGTTACAGGTTTGGAGGGGTGCATCTTTGGGAATAACCAAGTTCTCTATTTATAGGACAAAATCTGCATACGATTTATTCGGGGGTGCGTCTATCTTTATGCAAAAGTTTTGACACGGATTTGTGTATCTGCTGGGTATGGGGGAACAGCCTGTCCCTGTGACGCATATATGAATCGTAATTATAATAGAAAGACGTGAAATTTTAATTCACCTCTCTCTCTCCCTCTCTTATTGGTTCTCATGATTAGTACCTGTTACTGACTAACGGAATTTCATATCTAATTTTAGGAGGCCACAACAACTGATGCAGCTATTCGTTACATATTCATATTTTTTGTTTATTCGTAGGATCTTTCTTTATGTAGGTATGGTGCTCCTTTGGCAATGAACTCTTCATTTAGGACCATTTCCATGTTAAGCACATGAGTTTTATGTCTAAATTAGCTAGAACCTGCAAAATTAAGATGCGAATCCCCTTTTTTCTCATCCTACCAATAACCGGAATTTTTCTACTTTTACTGACCTACTAATTCCATTCTCTCACTGTCCATGCAAACATTCCCTGTTCCACCTTCCTGTTTCCCAACTGCCTTCATAGCCCTAGTCTTACTCAGGGCTACTCTCAACTTTTGCCTCTTGGAAACAATTCCATTATTTTTGTTAATCTCTGCAGATTATGTTCATTATCTCAAGTCCTTGCGGTACTGATTTCGATCATCATCCATTTTCCACACCATTCTTGTACTTTCTTTCCTATTATTCTAATATCACCCCATATATGAAGTTCTCAGACAGACATGGCCACATAACACACACACACACAAACATGCCTAAGCCCCATGGGACTCAAATATATCATTAAAGTCTGCCTTAAACATATGAGTACCAAGACTGTGTGATATGGTAAATAGAACGCTGTAGATATATATATATATATATATATATATATATATATATATATATATATATATATATATATATATATATATATATATATATATATAATATATATATACTCTCTTTTTTTTGCAAACTTCCTTGCATTCCTCATAAGTGTATTTCCTTCAATAATTACTTTTTACCCACCCTTCCACTGTCCCCATTTTTATTTGCTTCTTCTTAGTAGATGTAAAGAAATGGATAAACTCATTTGTTCCGTGGAATTTACATTGAAATTAGCGAGAGTTCTTACTTGATGATGAAAGATTTATGCTGCCTTGTCGGCCTAAGAAACAGGAGATCAGCGCCTGCCCTGTGAGCCTACAGAAGCCTAGGAGGACTTCAACTTTAACTTGTACTAGAAACGTCTTTCCAGTTGTTCATGGATTACCACATTAACTTTTACCCTTTGATATGGATGAAATTTAGTTAACACTGAGATCAACATTATTATATTCATCATCTTTGTAACTGTCAGCATCACTGCAACTGCCAGATTTTATTATAATCATCATATCATCCCATGCCATAATATTAATTATTATCATATTATTAATGAAAATTGTAATTATAGTAATTATAGTACTCTGTTAATCAACAAGGCCAGGTGTTCAGAGATGCGAGGACTCTTTCTGAATAAACTTAGCATGAATTAAGTTTAATTCTCAGTGCCTCAACACTGAACGTAGCGTAGCTCACATGTGAAGACAACAAAAGGCGCAGCTTTATTTGAGAATGACTCCGGCAACAGTGAGTCGTTATTGTCTGTTCCTGCTCCTTGGAACAATGACTGAATCAACAGGAAAGCGTAAAAGATTCGTCTTTGTCTGCTTTGGTGACGACGTTGAAGCTGTTGGAATACATTTCCTAAGGGATTCTGGCAATTTTGATCATGTTCTTGAACTTATAATTCGTTATTTTATTATTTTACTCATTCTCGTTAAAATTAGTTCCGTTTATTTCTTAGCTGTTTAATGAATAATTAATATTTCTTCCAACGAAACGAAATGTGGTAATCAAATATAATGTATTATATTGCTAAGGATTTTATCTTTTACCGTTATTCCTAAAAATCTTATTTGGCTGTAATCACTCAGCATCGTAAGGCAAAACTATTAAAAAGTTCAGCAGTTAATAAAACTAGGATCCCACATTATATGTGAATTTAATAATCATTATTCCGGTTTTTCATATTGCCTAATACAGTAGTATGTAATCAGAAAGGCACTAGATAAATGAATGAGAGTGAAAACTCAGATGTTACCAGCTTTAAAAACTAATAAATGAAAAAAACGAAAGAAGTTTGACAAAATCCTTCAATATATATATATATATATATATATATATATATATATATATATATATATATATATATATATATATATATATATATATATATATATATATATGTGTGTGTGTGTGTGTGTGTGTGTGTGTGTGTGTGTGTGTGTGTGTGTGTGAAGAATGAAGGGCTAAAGGTTTGTCAAAGGGAAAGAAATCACAACGAGGTGTAAATGAAGAAAATGCAAGCGTGGGAGATCTTCATTCAGGAATAAAAAAACTGGGCAAAGGTCTAGAAAAATGTTTTTTTTTTCCTAGCCGGCACAAGGGGAAGTCGTTGATTTTCCAAATGAAAACAAAAACAGTTTAAGACAGCTTGACAAGTAGAAGAGAATAAATGTAGTTCCCATTGCTTTTAAACATTATTTTTGAACGTTTACAACATTCTCCAAACTATTCTTTTCCAAACAATTACCTGATACCTATCTTTCTTTCCTGCTTATCTCTCTCTCTCTCTCTCTCTCTCTCTCTCTCTCTCTCTCTCTCTCTCTCTCTCTCTCTCTCTCTCTCTCTCTCTCTCTCTCGCATAGTCCATCGCATTAACATTCTCTTTGGTTCCACCTCTTTAAGCCATCCTCACTGTCAACGTCTATCAACTTCATATTTTTATTTATTCATTTATTTTATGACAAGGTGTCAAACTACGACGACGAGAACTAAAAAGCAAAATAACCATGATGTCATATTACGTGAGCGACTTATTGTCGTTTACGTCGTTAGATACTTCCAAAAATGGCCATCATGACAGTAACAATTAACGGACACCTTTCCATAGCTGTCATAATAAAACCAGCGAAGCGTTGAAAGAAGCTGAAACAGTTCTGAAGATCTCCACATATTATTTACGGATCTTTACCAAGAGGAGGAAAGAGTTATAAGGATACAAGAGAAGTGTTTAGAAATTGTGAACCGTTTCTAAAAGTCTGCTTATTTTTTTAATGGATCTTTACATCAAGAGAAAAGAAAAAAAGTTATATTTATCATTAAAAAGCTCAACTGATGGAATATCCCAGAGCCTGATGACCTACAACACAAATAGTGTTATATTTTTGAAATATGTGAAAGACGTCCATTAAAAAATTTGGCTGGACATAATAGTGAACATTTTCCATTTTTGAGGGAAGGGTTTACAGGGGAGACGGGAGCCGCTGGGTCAGAGGTGGTACCTTGAGATTTTCGTTCCCATTATGGTCTCTTTGCCTCTCCTATTTCCATGCTTCATTTTCGAAATTTCCAAAATTGTTGACAAGGATATTTAGGAATTTTAAATTATAATAACAATAATAATAAGAAAAGCTTCCATCACAGTGGGCACGTATGCAAAGCATTTTCTAAGACGTTATACTTGTTCAATATGGCTGACATTGCAGATACGATTTTTTGTTAGTTTACAAAAATACACACATGCATACATACATACAAACAAGTAGAAAATACGCCGAAGTTTCTTCGGCGTAATCGAGTTTTCTGTACAGCCGCTACAGCGTATAATCAAAGCCACCAAAAATAGATCTGTCTTCTGGGGGGTCTTTTCAGCCGCGCCCCATGAAACTTTAACCACGGCCCGGTGGTGACCTATCCTATTTCGTTGCCAGAAGCACGATTATGGCTTACTTGAACCTTAAATAAAATAAAATATACTGAGGCTAGAGGGCTGCACTTTGGTATGTTTGATGATTGGAGAGTGGATGATCATCATACCAATTTACAGCATTCTAGCCTCAGTAGTTTTTAAGATTTGAGGATACTTTTTTTCTGTCTGAAAAAAGTGCGGACGGACAGACAAAGCCGGCACAATAGTTTTCTTTTACAGAAAACTAAAACATGCACGTGTGTGTGTGTGTGTGTGTGTGTGTGTGTGTGTGTGTGTGTGTGTGTGTGTGAACCTGCTTAACATATAAGCACGTGTTTCATAGAAATAAATTTCTGACTCACATCGGGCCCTTTATTCTTTTTCTTTTTAACAAGATGAAGTTGGAAATTGTAGCTCAGTTGTTCCACGGAACTATGATGTTATGTTACGAAAATGGGAAACCGCTCTATGCCTTTTATGGACTGGACTTAAGCTATTCAATTACTCTTGTCCTTTAAAGGCCAGTGAATAAGATATTGTTAGCGCTTGTTATGCCCCAAAATCCCCTTGATTTCTTTCTTTTTTAAAGAAAAACAAGAACTGAAATCTGTTGCCAATCTCTGCTTTCCCTTCAAGAGAGAGAAAAAAAGAGCAAGTTCTCCACAGTCCGCAACATACAAAACAAAAGATTCCATCCGATGAAATGCTCATTTCAAATCGTTTCCAAAGCATTCTAAACTATTTCCTGGATTTCATTAACTGATAGGACAAGGATGTATTCCCCTTTCATTCAATCTTTACCATCAACAAAGAGATTAAAAGCCCCCTCTCTCTATCCCGGAAACTTTCACGAAATTGTTAATGGTAACAAAATGTTATCCACGAAATACTGAATATCTCTCCAGCCCATTTAGGAAAGCCCCTGTAGGGTGGATTACTACAAAGCTCAATTAAATGACTGAATGCTATCGTTAATGGCTCCTACCCTAACAAGAATCAGGTATCATATAAATGTTTTATTTTTTTACTTTTTTTATTTTATTTCCATTGTTTACAGTAGGTGCTATTGTTTCGATATCTTTTAGATCAATTTTTAATTTTTGAAGAATATGGATTGGTGATGGTATCATTAAAAATAATCTTTGATTATCTTTTTTTTACATCAATAAGAAAGAGAGAGAGAAAAGTTAAGTATACCTTAGTTTTACCAGACCACTGAGCTGATTAACAGCTCTCCTAGGGCTGGCCCGAAGGATTAGACTTATTTTACGTGGCTAAGAACCAATTGGTTACTTAGCAACGGGACCTACAGCTTATTGTGGAATCCGAACCACATTGTAGCGAGAAATGAATTTCTATCACCAGAAATATATTCCTCGAACTCTTCATCAGCCAGTCGGTGGAATTGAACTCCGGGCCATCGAACGACAGTCTGAAGCTCAACCGACTCAGCCAACGAAGGGCTTAAAGAGAGCGACAGAGAGAGAGAGAGAGAGAGAGAGAGAGAGAGAGAGAGAGAGAGAGAGAGAGAGATGCTACTCTATAACTAAGTTTCGCACTAAGGCTACGACTTGCACATCCCGGACTTCAAAAGAATAAACAAGTGACAGGAAGTCAGTTCCTGGGAAATCCAGGCTGCATTCAGGAGAGAGATAGAAAGAGGTCATGTCATAAATAAAGGCCAAAGTCCTAGAATAAAAAAGAAGTGAAATCCCTAAATTTGACCACTGAAATAATAAAAAAAACATAAATAAGAATTAATTCCCAGAATTTCCATACACAAAATCATCACGCTCATCGAAGCATGAATATATTAAACATAAAGCGACGTCCCTCTCCAACGCTCATTGAATTTGCATGGTTGACAACCTCATGACATCTCCATTAGCATACCAAAAACGTTCTTATGACTGATAATAACTTCATCTGTTGCATTTACCAATCCGGTGCCCAATCTCCTTTTATTTTTAAAACAAGTTTTCAAAAATTAATTCGCCTCTGAATCTGATCTGCTTCCAGTAACCTAGAACATTATCTTAATTAAGTTATACTGATATTTTCTGTAAACGAATCAAATGTAATTTTTATAGCTGCAAGGTAATCAAATTGATGATGATAATGCTCACCAAGAAGATACTACAAGTGAATTCTTTTCAAGTAAAATGAACTGCAAAGATGGTCCGAATAATGATAGTGTTACTAACCACTCAGAAAAATTAAAATCAAAACAACGCTCTTGGCAAGTAATCAGTATGAATATAAAAGTCAGTCTAAGAACTTTCGTTTCAAGATCAGTATGCATATAGAGTCAACGCCGAGAACTTTACATAGGTTATCTATGTTAACATAAAGCTAAACAGAGCAACTTTACATTAAAATATTTTTATAAGTATATAAATAGTTCTGTCCACGCAGTTTCATTATAGAAATTAACCAAGATGGAGATATTTTACATTATTATTTCTATTCTTATTCAGAAGATGAACCCTATTCATTTGGAACAAGCCCACAGGGGCCATTGACTTGAAATTCAAGCTTCAAAAAGAACATGGTGTTCGTTTGAAAGAAGTAACAGAAGGTAATAAGAAATACAGAAAGAAGACATCAGTTATCAGAAAAAAAATTCAAAAATCAATAAATAACTACATAGAAACGTAAGTAAATTCAAAAATTCAAAGTGAATTGCCTTCTCTTGAGCGTTTAAGGTTCCAGTTGCCCAATATCCTCAGGGATACTGTTCCACAGTCCAACGGTCTGAGAAATAAAGGGCCTCTAGAACTAAGAAGTTCGACAGTGAGGCACATTTACTACATACTGATGCTGCTGTTCAGCAAATCTGGTCGCTCTCGGCAGGAAAAGACGATCAAGGATTAATTGTGATGAGAAAAATTTCTGTTAAAATGAAACTTAAGATAAACTTACAAACAAGAGACCATCCGTCGATGGTACAAGTCATAACTGCTAATGTTAGGAAACAGAAACCTACACCACGAACCACTCAATCCACAAGAGATGAATCTCTGGCAGAGGCAACCATCCTAAAACAGGTTACATTGATTTCATCATTGATATAAATATATGAGGTATTAGGTATAATACCTGACTTCCGTGCAGCATTTCCTGACACTTTCCTTAAATGTTTCTCAAAAGTAAGATGTGATCAAAAGTTGCACCAAATATAGTTAAAGCTTCACTCATTTACCAGAGTCCCATCCACCTGAGGGGGAGGATGGGGTGGATAAATCAGTACAAGATCTATTAATCAATAGTGTTTTCGTTTTACTGGAGTTCAGCCTAGTATTTCTCCGACTACACCATTCACTAATTCGCTCCATGCCACAACCGAGACTAAGGACAGCTTCATTTCTCATAGAAGGACACTTTACTACATCCACAAGTGTTGCATCATCGGCATACTGCATAACCTTGTTTTCCAGACCAACAAACATATCACTTGTATACTCTAAAAAGAGCAGTGATCCAAGAACACTATCCTGTGGAAATTCAGACACAATAGGTCATGGTTCACTAAAGATCCCATCAACAACAACTTGCCCATGCCTACTTGTAAAGAAATCTTGAAGTAATCCTAAAGCATATCTACCCACGCCAAGATTCTGAACTTTGTATATAAGCGCCTTACGATTTACTAAATCGAAAGCAGCACTCAAATCTATTTGAATTACACTGCACTCAAAACACTTATCAAGGTGCTCTTGCAAATGGCATGTCAAATCTAAAAAATGTGCGTATAAAGTTACACTGAAGGTCATTAAAGCATATTCCTTACCATTGTTAATCATTAACAATACCTCAAGAGTTAGAATTTCAATGCAGTAGTTGATCAAAGCTTTGGACTCGAGTAAATATAACTTACAGTAGAGTTATTAGTAAATTACTATACATTGGAATATTATTCTTAATAACAAATGTACGATTTTACGGGCAACTCAAGTGTCACAATAAACCAAAATGAAGAATGAAGGCAAACGCTTGCCACATCCTACGAGTTATAGAAATAAACGCCTTACAGAAAAGGACAGTTAAACGCAAATTGGTTCCGAAACCTACTGAGGGAGTGGGCACGAGAGGAAGGAAGCAATAATACTAAAATTGGAACGTCTGTACTGGTTTTACTTAGGAGAAGTCAAATACACGAATAAGGGTAGTGATAATCTTCAGTTTCTCTCTTAAATCTCCTTACGCAGAATGGGGTCAAGGGTATACAGACCTGGGCTTAAATTAATATTACTGTCATTTGTAAACTAAATTAATTGCAGATTTTAAGTGGATTCTAGGATAACATTTTTACAGCTTATTATATCAGACTGGATCAATCAATTTACTGGTGAGCTTTCACTTGGATGTCAAAAAAAGCATTATTCTTTTGGCAAATCCTATATGAATATTTTTGTGATATATTCTGTACATTTAGCTCCCTACTCGATAAACAAAAGAATCACAATCTACATATATATATATATATATATATATATATATATATATATATATATATATATATATATATATATATACATACATATATAAATGTATATATGTATATTAATAACACTTAGAGCAAAGGCAGAAGAACTTGCACTTCGCTGTTTCACTTTCATTTTGACCTTGTACTCTGTTGTTATTTCATATCGCGGTTCATTTCCGTGATAGAAGCTCTATTATATTATATTATATTACATAGCATTACATTAGATTATACATTTTAAGTTATATATATAAATATACCAGGTGTTTCGAAATTAGAGGCCCCCCCCCCCTTTCCACAGAACAAATGTAAAGTTATGAAGTTTCCTGCTATAGCCTATCTCCAAGTACGTTATTTTAAGTTTCTATTAAGCTATTTTTCATTTTACATTTCTTGTATTTTCAGACTGAGTGACGTAGTTAGATACAGTCATGGCTAACGACTCAGAGGAAATCAGATGGATTGACCGAATCCGGGCTATAGCCTTCAGAAAGGCCAGGGATGCTGGTGCATCCTTCATTTCACAGTCGTGGATACCTAAATACATTAAAAGAGATGAATCCTTTGTTAAAAGAAACTGGAACAAAAATCCATACGACTGTCATCGCAAAAAGAGTGAGAATCTTGGAAGGCCTGAAGTCCTTTCTCAGGAGTCAAAAGACATCATACCTGAGGCAGTGGGTAGACCAAGAAAGTCTTTATGTAAATTGGCGCTTAAACCAGAAACAAAAAGGGGAAAGAAGAGAAGTTATAGTACTGTATATTGTGAGTTGAAAAAATCTGGTATCAAGTCATTTCATGTTATCAGCAAGCCCAACATCACTCAGCAATAGAGAGATGATCGTGCATGGTTTTATGATTCATTTCTTAAAGATGGAATGAAGCTGACTTTCTCCATGTTGCCACATCAGATGAATTCTTCATTTACACAGTCAGGAAGCCAAATCATAAAAATGACATCATTTGGGCTGCAAAGTTAGATGATATCAGCGATTATGTGCACTATCGCCAAGTTGTGAAATTTCCTGAATGTTTGGGAATTTTTCTCTGTTTCACAGCCAAATGGTTAATGTGGATCATCAAAGAAAAAGGACAGTCATGGAATGGCAAATACTTCAGAGAAACTGTGCTTACTGGTGGAGTATTTCCTTTCCTCAAAGATCCTGAAAATGTGTTATCTGTTGAAGAAGTCACATTTTTGCATGATAAGGCACCATGTTTAAAGGCTCTTCAGACACAGGAGCTGCTTCAAAACAGTGGTATTGATTTCTTCTCGTCAAGTGAATTTCCAGGTGGCTCCCCTGACTTTAATGTGTGTGAAAACATTGGTAGTATCTTAAAGGATTGTGCTGAAGCGCACACAGTGAACTATGATGGTATACCAAGCCTCGACAACCTGCGAAGAGAGGTGACCGAAGTGCTCAGGGAAATGGAGTTTGAGTCTCAGCTTTTTTGCGATTTGCTGAAATCATACCCCTCAAGAATGCAGGCTGTGGTACAGGCAGGTGGAGGCCACACAAAATATTAAATACTCAGAGAGAAACTTGAATAAATACCTGTTCTGGATGACTTTTGTTTTTGTCCGTATCAATTTTAGTTTATGCTGTAGAGGGGGGGGGGCTCTAATTTCGAAACACCCTTTATATATATATATCAAGCCACAGGAGGAAACATTAGTAGTAGGTTGTCAATTATCTAGAGTTTCATCTGACATCCCTCAGAACTCTGGCTGAATTT
>JANJGK010000005.1:64965570-65008070 GCA_039081455.1 Macrobrachium rosenbergii | reverse complement strand
TCACAGATTCGAACTAAAAGTGACCTTCACTATCTGGAAATGGTATTTTGTGTTATTATATCAAAAGGAGATTTTGTATAAGATTATGCTAATAACACCAAGCAAACACGGTGCTTATTATTCAAAAATTTATTCTCAAAGAAAGCTGAACTATATAATGAAAATACCAATGCAAGATCTTTTTGGGGAAACGTTAAGGAAACCAGGCTTCTCATATTTTATGGCATAATTTGCTATCACATTTTATTTAGAACTCAAAACTCCATGAGGCGAAATGTACTATTCTAATTTTCCTTCCATAGGAGGGAATTGAAATTTTCATCAAAACAGGAAGTATATTTCACACTGCGGTTATGCGAAAATTCCAAAATATAATGATTTAAAATTTATCGTCACGGATTCAGCATTTGTGCAAAGGTTTAAATTTTAGTATCATTGCCATATATTTTATGGATACAGAAATTCACATGAGTAACAACACGTGAACGATATCATGGGTAAGAGCTAGGAATTGATTCAGTTATTATCAGAAAATTCTCCGGTAAAGCGTTTATCATAGAATGCACAACGCAAATACAGATTGAATTCAAATTCCTCTCTTTTACGGGTAAAGAATCTTCATGATAATCCTGTAAAATCAACTGCATACAGATAAATCTTTTGAAGTTTGACAAAAAACTGAGCAGTTCTTACAAAAGGAATCATGTTTCGAGGTAGAGAGGAATAGTTGATTGATTGCTAGGCAGAGGAAAAAGAGAGGATTCTCCTTCACTCAGAAGCAGAGAGGAGCTTCGTGACGTGCGTGATCATTTTCGGAAGAACGAGAAGGGATCGAGGGAAATCCTTTTGCACAAGTCTCTTGAACGAATCCCTGATAAGAGTATCAATGTTTCTCAAGAGGATGTTGAATTTCTATACAACACATACTGGCGGAGAAGGGAGATCGACAGACAATACAACACCAAATTCTTTTCAAAGTGAACAGTTCAGGCATTAATTTACTTCGCTCGCAGCAAAACAACCATGGTAGTAAAATTAATGATAATAATAAAGCAAAATGACGTCTACTATCGACTCCCAGCAGACGTTTATTTGCCTTGACATCACAGAACCTTATCATAACCAGTATGGTAATAATGTCGAGACTTACTTGAAGAGTAAATTACCGATGCAGGACACTAATAATGACAATAAAAAGAAAATGAATGATTTCGTTATAATAAGATGTATCACAAACACACACTTAATGAAAATTTACCTAATTCAGAACTGCAGATTTCATAGAAACGTATATATCAAAACGAACATGCAGATGAGCATGACCAAAATAAAACAATAATGAGACAATTCCACCGTTTTTAAATACAAATTTGTTCGTTTGAAAACGGATTCAAGTTGAATGAAACCACTCACATGACTAAAACAAAAAAATCAATAACATATGACCTAAGCATTCTTGTATTCAGTTCAAATCAATGTTTCCGTTTTAAAGCACAAGCAGCACAGGCGACTGACTGGTAGAGTGGAACTAAGCAAAAATAGATGTTTCAGGATGCATAACGTACAAGTGAGTTTTCATGACCGAAAAAGTAATTTGACCTCGACAAAACAATTTTTACATGAAGATATATGACACTGAAAACAATAAGCAGCTTTAGATAACAGTGAAATGGAGTGTCTGAAACCGAGAAAAGTGATACTATAAATTGAATGAAAAGATTTTTTTACATAAAATTAATTTTTTAACTTTGCTGTTTAGATTCCATAAACTAGTGTTCGCTTCAACACCCAATTACACGTGTAACACAAGTAAATTTCTGATTCGCACCGGGATCAAACCCAGAGCTCTCAAAAGAAAGACAAACGCGCTACCAACTGATCCACATAGGCCATAAAAGCCACTGGAACTAGTAGTTCTGTAACTAAGACTTTACCTGCGGAGGCTGGTATGCTGCCTAGCATACCAGCCAGATTTGCCAACTTCCGGTAGAGTTTCACATAGGAAATAAAATGTATGTTCTTATGAAACTCCTGGGAATCGATAACTTTGACGGGATTACATTCTGCTACTCATTAGAGCTAAAATAAAAATCAAGCAGCAATCACATTCTTAATCCCCCCCCCCCCACACGCACACACACCATGTTACTAGGTCACCACAAAAGTTAAACTAAAAAGCTATTTCGCTCCGTGCTTTTAATTCACAGAGGAAGGGGGTCCAGAAATGACTTATGAGGCTTACATTAGCACAAAAACATACAGATAAGAATAAAATTTAAAATTAATTCAAAACAACTTTCAGGAATTGCAGTATAAAATGGCTATATGTAGCAAACTACTTGGTGGTGTGTGGCAACTCCAATGTGGGTGATGTCATGCCCATATAGCAAACGCACTTACCCGCGCAAGGAGGAGCATACGCAGCCTAACAACATCGTCCTACCATTACCACATGTAAAACCAGTAACAGCCATTACGATAATAACAATGTAAAAAACAGTTTTTTTCAGACATTAAACAAAATGATGCAAAAGTCATTTTGGAATAGATGTAAGTGTTACACAAAAACACTACCAAAGAATAGTTGTAAGGGGAATTTCCCGCACTCTATCAGAATAGTGACTGAATGAAATTTTCGTACGTAGCAGAAAAAGAATGGAAAAAATACCGAACTATTGAGTAAATGCTATTAGTTATACATCGAATTGGTAAAATATCCTAGGAAAGGTGGTGACTGTTCGAGACGTCCCATTATACAGTTTTGAATGGCAAAGGAATGCGTGATGAGCACTAACACTACGTTTTCGCATTGCCCTCAAGTTAAATGCGGGTATATGACGAAAACATAATTTCGATGGATTTTACTGACAATATTAACATTTGGAACTTCCTATGTTTGATTGGTTGATTTATAGATTTTAGGCATGCATGCCAAGCACTGGGGCAACTAAGGCCATTGAGCGCTGAAACGGAAATTGACAGTGAAAAGGTTTTAAAGGTGTAACAGGAGGAAAACCTCGCAGTTGCACTATAAATCAATTGTCAGGAGAGGGTGGACAGTAAAAGGAATGAAAGAGGTTGCAGCTAGGAGCCGAAGGGACGTTGCACAGAACCTCAAGTAATGCCTACATTGCACCGCATGAGGTGCACTGACGGCGCTAGCCCCATACGGGGCGAACTTCCTATATCTTCGGATAGATGGTGTTAAGGAATGACGTGATGACGTTGTTGAAGTGTAATAAATGTCTGCGTACGTTTGTGTGTAAATATATCTATTTATGAAGGGGATTTAAATCTTGAATATATTTTTGGGAATGCTTCTGAAGCTCCACGTGTTGTTACTGTCACCGCCACCTAAGAGATGACAGCCACTTTCGTGACACTATTTTTTACTTCGTGCGTAGCACCGTTTATCAATCATATAGTTAGAATCGTGGTTTTGTGAACTTTAATTTTTTTTATGCAAAGCGAAAGCCTACTTATGATTTCATTTGTTTATGCAATGGTGAGATTTATCTCTCTGTAGCATTATTATTAATTAGCAGGTATTAGCCCTAGGCTGACCGACCAATTATCAGATAGGAAACTTTAAATTTCTATTCTTAGGTGAATTTTTTTAATGCTCTCTGGAGTGTGATAAAACCAGTATTTCAATTCATTGTTTTATAATCCTATCCTGCCTCTGCAAAATTATCGTCAAGGATCACTCTCTCTCTCTCTCTCTCTCTCTCTCTCTCTCTCTCTCTCTCTCTCTCTCTCTCTCTCTCTCTCTCTCTCTCTCTCTCTTATTTCCCTATGTCTTGCAAAAACCGGTAAAATATTTCCAAACTACTGATTTACTCTATTCTGTGATAAAGATGCTACTTGCTACATTCCTCACTCTAGTATGTATACTGTAAATTTCTGCAATGTGCCAATTCTCTTTTATTGGGACGGAACCTCTCATTAATATTTACAGCCCAAGATTAATTGTGGCCATATTGCATAGATAAATGTGGGAGTTAAGAACGTATGTGCTGCATGGATTATAACCTCAGTGGTAACAGTCACTCATGCGATGATCCTTTCTGTCTCTACAGTCCAGTCCAGTTGTTCAGAATGAACATAGTCTAGGCAGGTTCATATAGCATTGCTCATAATGACTTCAAATCAGTGGTAAAACAGCAAGCTATATATCTTAGTCAATACCTTCGATGAGGTTTGTATAAAGTAATTATGAAATGTATCTACTTATCTTTTTAATAAGACTGCAAGACAGTTTTCACAGCTTAACTAAAAAAATAAAAAAAACTGATGAGGGGATACCTACCTACAAGCTTATATGCAAAGGCAGTTTATTCAGCCGATACTCATCTAAGTGGTACTAACGAAAATATACCTTCGCTGATTATCAGCGAAGGCCATTATACTCTCACTTGTATAACATCGTTTCCAGAAACACGAAAGAAGTCAAAGCATAATCCACCAAACTATGACTGAGTGGCCTCCAGCAGTTCTATCTCTGCCTTCAACACAGCCTCTTTCTATTCATCTCGGCGCCTCTCCCCCGATATTTCCGGGCCATTTTACTCCTCCCTTCGGGGGGTGTGAAATTGGTTGCCTTCTCCTAGAGGATGTGTCATGTGGCAGGGCCCTTTGATTCCAATTCCATTACACGCTGAGAGCTAACAATTCCTTCTGCAGAAGGCAGTGGGGGCATCTTCCTCCTTCCCACACCTTGCGCACTCTCCCCCCTTCCCTGTTTATTCTCCAGAGGGAACTGTGCATTTACTTTTGCCTTCAGGAGCCGTAGGTCAAAGAGATTCTTTGAGAATTATTATAACAAAGCTGATTAAGGGTATATGGTTCTAACATCATAAAAGGTGATGAGTTTTGTGTTATTCCTAATAAATATCTTTTATTTGGCCTCCTAGAATTAAAGGAATTTACTCTTAACTATCATCTGGACGCATGAACAGCTAAATATTTCAACACGAAACAATCACAAATCACTCAGTGGTCCCTAATTATGACTAAAATTATGCAAAAATGGAGGCGTGCGTTTCGAATAAAGTAAAAGGTCAGTCAAATCCAATATCCACCATCTTTGTTCAGGCTGTGGTTCATAATTACCTTTGGAAATCTGTAAAAAAAAAATAGAGAAAAAAAAAACTGTGTACCTGACTAACAGGCTCGCTCTCACAACATCTTTGCTTGTTTATGCGACTTTTAAACAGAGATGCGAGTTAGGTGATATTTTTTTTTTCACTTTGTATATAAAATCTGTTATAACAAAACTGAACCCTTATATCCCAAAACTCTTATTAGAATCTACCATAAATTTTAGTCTATATAAACATGCTGTTGCTATTAATGTCACTGTATACAAAGTAAAAGGAATTTGACATACCTAAGATAAAACAAGCTCAAATAACGGATTCCTGGTGAGCTAAATAAGTCACGGAGTAAAGTTGTAAACTTAAGTCCTGAATAAATGGTATTCACCTTTGTTGGTCCTCGAGACAGTAACCCAGATTAGAATTGAAACTAAAAGTTTTCAGTTTGACACGCATGATTTAGATCTTGTCATACAAAATGTTACGAGTTTAAACGCTAAAAAGTACATTGTTGAGTATCCAGGTACCTCTCACAGTCAGGGGATTTTCTCTGTCTATTACATATTGGATAGCAAAAATGATACGCTGGCTATTTCTGCAGCGCTGCGGTGCCTAGATAGCGGAAGCAATTGCTTTGCCAAGTGGAATATGATGTTCTTTTGGCTCTGTATGACTATCCTTTTTGCTGAACGTTAAATTTTAATACAAGTTACTCTTAAGATTTACTGTTTTAATTATTTTTCATCTGACTTGATTTACCCTTCAACGACAACATGAAATAAAGAAAAACTGGCAGTACTTTTCTTATCACCCAGGCAATCTTCAGCCGATGACTTGAGTGCCTTTGGCATTACATTTCTCTTGAAAATTATAAGCGATGTTATAACGTTGGCTAACCTCAGTTCTTAACACTCAAACTTTTCAAACCAACGTTTATTGTGGGGCTTAAATACTGAATTCCGATATTCATGAGAAAGAAACTATACAAGACAATTTGTATTGCGAAAATTACACTGAAAATGTGAATGAAAATATTTTCTAAAGCCGAGAAGATATTCGCAATAAATTTCCTTACCTTTGCAAGAAAAAACCTGAGTGACGTTAATATACTGACTGAGTAGTGCTGGATTTCTTTATACCGTACATAATCTGGATGAGCTTCATAATTCCTTTAAGGCGATATTTTTCATCCCAGTCATGTCCGCTTTTTCCCCTGCCTGTAAATATACTAGAATCGCTCTTTTCTCATCACAAAAATCCTTTTCTTCACGCGTATTCATTCACGTCTTTGTATTCTCCCACATTTTCTTTACCTTGCAGTCCGGTTCCTTGTTTTTATCTCCTTCAATCCTTCCTTTTTTCGAGTCAAACTTCTTCGCTACCCTTTTCTAATAATTCTTGCCTTCTGCGTTTAAAGATGTGTGTTCTCTTTTTTCTTCATATTCTCTTTGGCTTTTATATTGGGCCCTTTGCCTTTTGGGTTCACAGTTTTACCTCACCTCAAATTGGGCTGGACAGTGATAGGAGGGAGGGGAGTAAAGGGGAGGGGGTAACGGAGGCAGAGGAAGAGGACGATTCAATTTTGCGGTAAGGCATAGTTCTTTAATACCATTTGGATTCTAAGTCTTTTATTTTATCGAAAGAACTCTGGGATACGTGCAATATTGACCTCGTAAGATGCTGAAGTGCTGGTGCTCTTAATTTTGAGTTAATCAGTAATGGTAGATAATTCACATGAATAAACAAAATAATATATATATATATATATATATATATATATATATATATATATATATATATATATATATATATATATATATATATACATATACATACATACATACATATCTACCTCAAAATTGAGCATAACTGCAGTGCTGACGGAAAAATGGATATTGTCTGTCTACCACAAACTGGGAACACAGCTCTATAACCTTCTGCTGAACAAGTATGAACCGGGTTAAAATAATGTCCATTCAACGTCAATCCTTTCCAAAATCTTGTGCAAGATTCAATATCAATACTACAATTTGCTTTTTATATTCACCATTTCATTGCTCACACTAGTAATTCCATTCGAAGTAATCCTTAGACAATAAGAGATTATTTTAAACGCTAGCAATGAACGGGAGATTCGATGAGAGTAAGGCCGGGCATTCACGATCAGGTTTACCTGTCAGTTCATCGAAACAGACGTTAAAACTTGCGTGTAGACGACAGTTTGTGGGCGGAGTCATTCCACTCGCCAGAACGGATGAACCGATGGAATTACCTAAATTTCTTCTGGCCGACTGACAGGTGATTGCATGTGTGGACAGGTAAGCAACAATTTTATGACAGTTCGCCACCGGATTTCGCCTGGGAAGGCTCTCAGCCACTCAGACCAGAATATTTGTAGACCATTGCAAGTCTAAATCTTATGATAAAAAATTGAAAAAATATTTCCATGTGATAGACAATTTGGTATAGGCCTAGGCAAGTGTCCTGCCTTTTTATAAAAGGTGTTACTGGTGAAAGTCGGCTTCACGGTCCATTTCATTAATAACTGAACCAGCCCCAGTTCTAATTTAACCTTATTCATTGATATTGTATGAGAATAGACATCTCTTTAATAGGCAATATTTATACCATACTCTGTTACGGCTTTTTACTTCTTTCCTATTTTTAAGTGGATTGCCGCAGCAGCTAGTCTTTGTATCTCCACCTCCTTATCAGTCAGTGGAGTTTCCATCGCTGCCATATAGTGTTGCCACGACGAAGGCTAGGCGAGAACTGAGGGCGATGACCTCAAGTTGACAATCCGATTGACAGTTCTACTCTTGACGTGTGGACGCTCATCCGTCGAACAGCCGTAGCTGAACTGACAGGTAAACCTTCTCTTAAAGAAAGAATAACCTGCTGTTATATATGCATTGTTATTCACACTCTTCATAAAAAATTGGAAATTTTGTTATAATTCTAAGCAAAAATAATACATTTACTTATTGACTACTGAGAGGACAGTAGGCCTGGTCCTCCCCCACACCCCTAGATATGCCCTTGACATGAGAAAGACGAAAAAAATCAGTTTTCACCGTCATCTTATTCAGTTCCCGCATATAAAATAATTTTATGTTTTGATAACATTTGATAATCATAAAACTAAACAACCAAATATGATTTCAGTGATAAAACACGATAAAGAATAATTTCCGTTTGCCCAAGTGTCATCTTTGACAGGAAAAGAAAAGAAAACTTTGCCATTCTACAGAATTCCACCCGCAATGCTTTACAATCATCCTCGATAAACGAACACTAAAAGACGGGGGAAAATGTGTAAGAGGAAGTGCACTCTACCTGCCAGAATCCCAGCATGTTCTCCCCGACACGTCCGAGTAGGAAGCTACGCCTAATTCGCAAGCACTCACGAGAGAAGAGGAGTAATGCATGTTAGAAATAATTCTTGAAAATATGAATTTCTTCAAGTTGTTTTTAGCCTTATTATCATAATTGAATTTTGATGGTATCAAAGCATGATTTAATCCTTTACTAGAAATACTGACAAAAATATATCTTAACAGAATCTTCGTCGTTGAACTTTAATCAGTGAGTTACTGAAACTAACTCTCTTCCCTATTATGAGAGGCGATGACCCAACATATGACACAGTGGTTGATCCTGTACCAGTGAAGTTGCTTCTAAAAATGCATGTTTTGGATGTAAGAGGCATTATCAATAAGTGCGTCTAACCTTTAAACGTAGTCCAGCATTTATCCGATTCAGGAAATTCCAAATATGAAATATATACTGCATAGTGATTAATGGAGGACAAAATCAATTGACATTACAGAATTTTCAATATTCTAAATACGATCAGCGGGTATACAAGGTTCTATTATCCTAATACTGGAGAGAGAGAGAGAGAGAGAGAGAGAGAGAGAGAGAGAGAGAGAGAGAGAGAGAGAGAGAGAGAGAGAGAGAGAGAGAGAGAGTACTCCAACCATTTCAAGTGGAATACTTTTTTGTACACAGCAGCTTAAAAATAATAGCTTTCAGACCACAAAAACAAACAAAAAATGTTTAGAAAAAATTCTATAGAAGCAATAAAGAAAATCATTAGTCATTAAAATAAAACTCTATCAAAGCTGGCTTCAGTGCAAATGAAGGTTTATAAAACAGCCGGGCGTGTGGTGACAGTGTTGAGAGGTACTAAATCCTTACATACAAATGGTTTTAAAGTAACACTGCCACCACAAGGAGTAGTTAATTGAATAAAATTTTCAATGGAAGTTCTAACGGTTTCATAATTTTGCCACATTAAATAAATGGTTAGTATCTATTGATCACTTAATGTTATTATTATTACTATTATCGTTATTATTATCAACATAAACAGCAACAATTGCAGTGGTAGTAGTAGTGTTCGTGAGATAAGAGGGAATTGTTTCAAAAATGCATGTTTCTGATATGAGTGAATTTACGAATGGAAAAGTAAGCAGGCCGTGTAACGTAACTTGAAACTTCTTGTCTTAATAACTGAAAACAGAATGTTGCTTTTTGTCTTAATAGTTAAAGCCAGTTTGTTATTCATTACCTAGGAACTGACGTTACCTCTTCTGGAATGCCTTGGAACAACTTTCATTTTAAAGACAAATAGCTAAACGGGTCAAAATATAAATACCGATAAATCATTATACAATAAACGGTAAATTCTAGTGCAGTAATCAGAATATTCATCACCGCAATGATGATAATAGCAAAACCTGAAATGCCCCAGAAATTACAACATTCAATAAAAATATCTAAAACGAGATCGGCAACGACGCCAGACCCAATGGGAGATTTCTAAACCCTACAATAGATCACATCGCGACGCTTTCCTCAAGACCCGGGACATCCCAACAAATCTCTCCAGGAGACTGGAGACTTACAACATCCCTGCAACAAGAACTGTACTTTATCGGCGCCGTACTAAAATAGAATGGAAATTAAACTGCCCTTCAACAGGGTACTTCCATCAGAGTCTAGGACAATTACCCCCCGAGGACAACTACCCCCATAGGACAATTACCCCCTAGGACAATTACCCCCAGGACAATTACCCCCAAAGGACAATTACCCCCCGTAGGACAATTACCCCCTGAATTTTAGTAGTTAAAAGAGGTTATGATGTTAACCACTCTTGGAATAGTAATTTGTCAAATGAGCTTTTACTTGCTATATATATCTTACAATCGTCTTATTTTAAAATACCAGATATTTGGAAGAAGGTTAAAGGAAAACTAAATATAAGTAATAGATTATTTTGAAGACTGTATTCAACAGAAAAAAAATATAAGAGCTTGACATAAAATTGAAAATTTATTTTGAAGACTGTATTCAATAAAAAAAATAAAATTGCTTAACATATAATTTAAAAAATTATGTTGAAGACTGTATTCAATAAAAATAAATAAAAGGACTTGACTTTTTATCTAAAATTGTAAATTGTATGCAATTCTACGTAAGTATTCTAAAACATCTTGATTTTCATAATTGTTAACAACTGATATAATTCGCTTTGAAACATCCAAATATTTTTTCCTAGAAGGTTCTTTATCAAAACCTGCTGCACATTGAGCCAGCTTTATTTGTTGTAAAGATTGTTCTCTTTTAATACATGTTAGAAATTTCCAAACGTTTGGGTGACAGCAGCCAGCACTTGCTAGAAAGCTCCTGTGCCAACCTTCCACGGAATTGTTCGTTCTCGGAAGTTCCTCTGAAGCCCTGTCATACACATTCCATAAATTAGGTTCAAACATAGGTTGACGCCGTCCTCGTCTGCATAATCGTCCGATATACGTATCTTCAAAATAATCCTGTAATTGGTGGGTTTCTGGAGGTAGTATTTCGCACAGGCGTTCAAAAGCCATTTCAACATCATGTGATGGGACGAAGGCAATAGCAGCTATCATTTTCATGTTAACTGAAAACTCTTTATCATTTTGATAACGCTGCTGAAATCCACAAATCTGTAGCTTTCTGTAAATGTTCTGACTCAAGTGAAAAAACAACACTTTATTTGAGTTTGAGGAAAAGCCGTACGCAGACTATTGATCATAGCAATTTCATAATCAACCATGACAGTTTCTGGAGTTAGCTCATTTATTAAGTTTTTCAATTGTTCCAGCACAGCAGTGTATGTTGCTTGGCTTTTGTCGGTTAAAAGAATGTAAATCAATGGTACTGTTTGACCATTAATAAGTGCATGAACTGTATAAAGTTGCGAAAAAATCCTAGGCACAGTTTTAAACGTTCCATCTAAAAACCAATGAGACGCTTCCCCTAGATATTTTAAGTTTTTATTTGTACCAAACATGAGTATTCTTTGGTCGAATGGTCCAGAATCATACAATATAAACTCTTGGTCATCAAATGTTCTCGTATGCACATTTGTTAAGGTCAGTTCTTGTGCACTTTGTGGGAAGGGTCTTGAATGGCAAGTTTTCTGCCTTTGACGTCTAATGTTGCGTCGTATATGGTGAACTGGGGGAAGTTTTGCACCTACTTCTTCAGTGACTTGTGAACATGCCTCTCAGCTTTGCAGTTTCTTTTATTTCTACGCTCATCACACTCATATGACACAACACTGTTGGCTAAATTCTTTTGCTTAACATACAGGTATCCTTCATACACTAACTTTTCTTTTCCTCTTTCACTTTTTATGAATTCCATAGTTCTCTTGGGATGTAGCTTCTGTAAAATATTCAAATAAGTTTTCGAAAATGATCTTAGTTTGGAGAAAGTCGATATTCTTATAAGCACCCAGCAAATGATAAACAGAGAATTAAGTTATCTTAGTTTGGAGCAAGTCTAAGCAACTTTTAACTACTAGTATTAACATCATAACTTTTAACTACTAGTATTAACAGCGTAATAACTTTTAACTAATAGTTTTGAATTCAGAAGCTAAAATTGTTGAATAGGGGGTAATAGTCCTATGGGGTTAATAGTCCTATGGGGTTAATTGTCCTAGGGGGTAATTGTCCTACGGGGGTAGTTGTCCTTGGGGGGTAATTGTCCTGTAGCGCTTCCATCAGGAGGGAGGAATCAATTTCAAATAGTCTGAAGGGCCCAGGAGATGAGAGGGAATGATAGAAGGAGGAGACAGGAAGGGGAGTGTGGAAGATGGAGGAATTAGCGAAGGAAAATGTAAAGATACAAGTTCCAGGAATAAAACTGCGCCAGCATTGATGGCTTTTTCATAACTGATAACAAATAATACGGCACTTTATTAACATTAAATTTATTATACCATGTTTTCAGCAGCTATAAGCGTAAAGTTACTGAACTTCTCACTTTCAAAATATTTAGGACGCGATTCCAGTTAAAAAGCTGAAATCCTACCCAACAGGGGTCAAACACACATGCCGGTATGAAGACTAATACGTTCGGAACTAAGGCAGTATTAAGAATAAAATATCTCATATGTATATAAGTCAGTATTAAGAATAAAATATCTCATATGTATATAAGTATGTTAAATTCAGACACATTTTTACTAAAGTAAAAAATAACGTCATTACTTTAACAAGGCACACAGGTATCATTATATAATACACGTTCGTTTTCAGTGATTACTCCATATGGTCTTATTTTTTTTTTTTTGGAGGGGGGGGGGGGGGGACCAGTTTGCTAACGCTCATATGTCTTCTAACCAAAGTGGATTTGAATCACGCTTGGGAATACATAATATAAATCTCTCCCGCTTCAAAAGTTCCTGCATAAAGTATATAGAAAAGTCAACATGTAACTTTACAAAGCGTAAACCATATAACTCGTTTCGGTAAAGAGAGAGAGAGTAGTTCCAGAAGATATTAACCTAACAATTTCGCATAAGTATTTTAAGATGAGTTGTTAGTTCCATGCCTTTTTCTAATAGCGTTGTGACCCGCCATAGTTAACCGCAATCGAAACTAGGCCATCTTCCTTGGCTAAACGAGCATCATAACCACTGTGTGAGGCACAAATCCCCCTTGCTTTCCCTTTACTTTGCCAAAAACTTACACTCATATGGAATTATATATGATCTACACTGGCAAGGATTCGAACAAATGCCTTCTGGGACTGGATACAAGGGTGGCAGTAACTCATCCATTCCCTCATCAAGAGAGATATAAGTTTTGTGCGTTAATTGTAGGTGTTAATATATCTGTTAAAAGTTGGAGTTCATTTCTTGTGAGAAGAAATAATACATTTTATCTAATAATGACAAAAACTGTCAAGTTGCTTTGGATGCATTAGATCTAAAAAGTCATCTCAAGCATGCAAGAGATTCATTGACATAGAGAAAGCAGGCGAATTATGTGTGTATATATATATATATATATATATATATATATATATATATATATATATATATATATATATATATATATATATATATATGTGTGTGTGTGTGTGTGTGTGTGTGTGTTATGCCCTACATCAAGGTCAAATAGGGTCATACACTCTTTCCACCTCTGTTTTAAGAACAGTGTCATATCATCTTACATCTCCAAGATTCTCCGGTAGCACTGGCCAACATTGGGTCAGCACATTCTTTCTCTCTCGTCGATTCCTCTCACTGTAACTATCCTCAAAGGCCGAGATACAAAACAAGACTTTATTTGCAAATTTAATGAAAGTATTTCAGCAAAAGCTACGGTCATGAAATGGAGTGTCTCCCACCCCATAAAAATGAAAGTCATAACCAGAGGAAACTCAGACTAACAATCAATCGAATTAATGATTCCAGACCAACCAATACTAGTGACTGACACCCTGGTCATCAAACAAAATTAAAAGGTCATAATTATTCTAGACCAAAATAAATGTCATAAAGTATGTTAAAAGAATACCACTTCCAAAATATTTGTCCTCACACAACGAACCCAGAGTTCATTCTGTGGCCATTGAAACCATTCCTCACAGTGGCTGTTCGTATACACTAACACAGTTCAAAGAGCGATCACACCAGCCGCAAATCGAAGTGAAGTTCCACCGTATGGTTCCTCTACAATATACACATTAGAGGGTGCACGTATGCAAGCACTCACTTAATAAACCCTCCCTTGAAGCATGATGACACCGTCAGGTTCAGTGTTCGAAGGAATCTGCTTTCAGAATCCACAGATATTACAAAGCTTCCATCAATCTGTCACGTTGTCCCCACGCGTCTTGGCCATGATTAGAAAGCACAAATGAACGCATCAGATACCCCCTGTATCTAACCGGGGAAAACACCAACATGAACATAAAGGCCACTTGTACTGGACATACCTTTTCGCAGGCCAGCAATTAGTTCACTTAAATGTTAATAGGAGCTTGGCCCACCTACCCCTGGGCGTCCCCGCCCAGGTACGACAAATATCCGTAACGAAAGATCAGTCAGAGTCAGGGCCAGCTCCAAAAATCATAGCAAACAATATGCACTAGATACGAAAGCTACTTGTCTCGTATGCAAGATTGTTATTCCAATAAACAGTTCATGGCATAACGTATCAGTTCACATCTTGCATTCTTGATGATCCAAATATCCTGAACAGCATGCGACTGCACAAGCCCCTGTTGAATGCGGAGTCCATGAATCCTATGCGCCAAACAGATGTCCCCCAGCAACTACAGCAACTTGTAGACATCCCACCTGACATCTCCCAAAAGACCATGGATCCTTTCATGAAGCCGCAGGCGTAGAAACCTGCAGGCGTAGTGTAGATGGCCCCCATATCTAACTTGTATGTGTTGAGGCTCATAGAAGTCATTCCATAAGGTGCTGCTGTGGGGAAGTGGTGTATAACGTAAGTCGGTCATGTCGACAGTCAGCCCATAAGGTACACAGTCTCCTCACTACCCCATACTATTACTAAACCATTAAAAACACTAAGGAAAGGTCATATGATAAATCTATGAAACAATTTCAGGTTACTAACTAGAATTTCCACACGCTACTCCCTATCAGGTACACTAATTTTAAGATACTACCCATACAAATTCTTCCCAGTAAAAATTACCCAAGAATCATACAGATATACTGAATCCATTAAAGTCAATTCTAAATACCCGAGAGGTAAAACATCTCCCAAGATTCCCCTTAAAAGCGGCAACCACAGCCTTAACCTGAGTTTGAATTGCCGATGACACGTATTCCGCTTCTTTCTCAATATTGACAAGGTAGTTTGACAGGAAGACAAAGCTACCATAACATCTAAACCTCCCCTCCCCCGCCCCCATCCTATCAACTGTGACAAATAATCCATTTAGAGATACAGATAGAGATATAATGTGAAAATAAAGTTGTCCAAATCATTTCAGACTTTAAACATGCCAGGTTTCATTTGATTTTTACATTTACCCCCACTGCAAAGGTCTGTTAAACAAACACTAGTCCTATTACATTGCAGTTTACCTTAAAGAAAGACTCTCTCATAGTAACGTAGTAAAGAATCAACAATGTGTTCTTTTATCCCACGATGACATTTGAATCAGTATACTACAACAAGAAAATAAACTACACTATTCAATTTGCCTCTTCCATTTTCAAACTCATCTTCAAATATCAAGGCCGAAGCCCGAATTATCATTTCAGACATTTCATTCATTTACAACAAGGCTGCATCTCGAATAAGATTAAATGTCAGGTAGAGAAGAAGAAGGCAACATGTAATATACACGAGGAGTTGATACAAAAGAAAAGAAATATTTTCTGGCCTGAACAAGAAAGACGCTACATTTAAAATCCCAGTTACATGCACCAACTTATGAGAAACCTGTAGACTCCTGTATTTTACCGAATTTGACAGGTACCACTTCTTTATTTGGTGAAAGTATCGCAATTTTTCATTGGATTTTAAAGTTGTTCATTTGTACTGGACAGCCGCCTTTCTATAGATATTAATCATTTTATACTTGTGGGATTTTCGATCATGTAAGTTTGATCACTGCAATCTAACTTGCATGGTGGATAAATGCTGAATTATTATTTTGAACACAGTTGGATGGTGTTTGGACAGAAACCGTAAACCATTTTTTACTGGTTGATATATGACAGTTATTACCTGAAATATTATTAAAGGCCTTTTGTAGTTCACCGTGTATTAGCACCTCGGTAATATTTAGTTTTTGTCTTCCATTGCACGCAATTATTACCGATCAGACCTATTAACGATGCCTGTGAATTATCATGGGGTGTGTAATTGTAGAAACTGATAACTTGCTCCCAAATTCATTTATATTATTACGCATATATATATATATATATATATATATATATATATATATATATATATATATATATATATATATATATATATATATATATATATGTATATATATGAATATAAGAAGGCCCATAAAACACTATTTAAACGTTGAAACCATATATTTCGGGCACTTGCTTCTGTGCCCCTGTTCACTGGTAGAATATGGACAGGTGGAAAGTTACGATGGTATATATACAAAAACATAAAGGTGCGGCCTTAGGCCTCCGATGGTATGGAGGTGGCGTTTCTTAGGAGGGAGGAGAATGACCAAATTCCCTAGTGGTTTTTGGCCTCATTAGCTTCCGTTTGGCGATGGATCTGGCGGTCGCGTTTCTTGGGTCATCTTCTTCAGGAGGGGTTTGAGGATTAAGGTGTCGATGTCGTCCGACTTCCAATGTCCTCCTGACAGGTTCATATTGTTGGTTTGATTGGTGATAACAGATTCCAGCATCTTTCTTTTGTACGGACAGCTACTTTTGAAAACCAACTCCGCCCCACTCCAGTTAATGACATGCCCTGTATTTCTGATATGTAGGAAAATTCCCGAACTCTCCGAGGCGTAACGTACTGATCTTTTGTGCTCTGTTATTCTTTGCGAGAGCGTTCTACCTGTCTCGCCTACGTAGATGTCATGACAATTGCTACACGGTATCTTGTAAACTCCGGCTTCGCTGGATTTGGGATAATGGAAAATGAAAGGATTGCTAGACCTGAGTTGTTCGGTGGCCTTTTGGATGTTTTCATCGTATGGAAGCTTTATTTTGTTGTTGAAATCTATTTGTCTGTTGTGAGTGGGACCTCTATAGTATATTTTATTCGCTTTGTTAATAGCCCTCTCGATAATGTGTGGTGGATATAGCAGTTGCGTTAGGTGTTGGCGGATCGTGTTAAATTCTTTATCCAGGTACTCATTTGAACATATCCTAAGTCCTCTGAAGAATAAGTTGCACCATACCATGATTTTTACGGAGACGTCGTGGTAGCTTAAGAAATGAATGTAGGAGACAGCGAAGGTGGGTTTTCTATATACTGTAAATGCATACCTGTTCTGTTTTCTTATGATCAGTACATCTAGGAACGGCAGTTTTTTGTCCTTTTCCCATTCCGTTTTAAATTTTATGGTTGGAACTAGCGAATTTAGCCTAATAAAAAATTCATTAAAGTCCCCCCAGCTATTGTCCCAGAAAGTAAAGATATCATCTACGTATCTAAGCCAGATCATATTATGGGGTTTGATAGACGAAAAAAGTTCTGTTTCGAAATATTCCATGTACAAGTTTGCTAGAAGGGGTGATAGGGGACTTCCCATGCTACAGCCAAATTTTTGTTTGTAAAAATTACCATTGGAAGAAAACACGTTGTTAGTTACACAGAGGTTGATAAGTTTTAAAGTTTTATCTATGCCAAGAGGAAAATGGTCTTCATATGGTTGTAACTTCCTCTCTAAGAAAGACAACACGTCGGCAATCGGGACTTTAGTAAATAATGACTCGACGTCTAGGCTGAGCAATTTGATGTTATTTGAGGGGATGTTTAAACTATTAAATTTTTGTATGAAATCCTCTGCATGTTTGACGTGGGAGGATGAGAAGGTTCCTAGAAAGGGTGATAACAAGTCTGCGAGCCATTTTGATAATTTGTACATGAAAGAGCCCCTGCTAGATATTATGGGGCGTAAAGGAATCCCATCTTTATGTGTTTTCGGGAGGCCGTAAAAATAGGGGATAGAGGGGTTGATTACCTTAAATGTCTCTAGTAATTCTATGTCTTTCTTATTGCCCCCTATGGTTCTGACTGATTTGTTAAATTGAGCAGCAATATTTGTTGTGGGATCTTTCGTTAATTTGTCATAGGTCTCCGCATCGCTTAGAAGTTCTTGAACTTTATTGATGTATGTCTCCTTGTCTAAGAGAACTATTTTCCCGTCTTTGTCAGATTTTGTGATGATGATATCCCCCCTTTTCCTTAAACTAACTAATGCATTTTGGAATCTTTTCGGGAGCGAATTTTTGTTGTTATTTTGCTCCAAGACATTTAGCAAAATGCCTTTAAGACATGCCTCTTTCTTGTCATAATTGTTTTTTGCAAAATGTTTATCAAAAGCAACTAGGAAATTAAGATTACTCTCGGGACCCGGTTTTAGAGCGAATGAAACTCCAAGATTTAAAACGGTCTGTTCTTCTGCAGTGAGGGGATGGTTAGAGAGATTCAGCACATTATTGGGAAGGCCAAGATTATTCCATACGCTGTTCCTAATCAGTCTTTTTAATTTGTAGCACAAATTTCTGGAGTGGGACTCACTGTTTTCAATAGCACCTGATAGCACAAAATATGAAAGATATCTGTACATACCATCATCCCTGCACATGAGGCGAAGTGACGTGGCTAGCTCACTTATTTTTCTTCTAATCACATAGATGTCTTGGTGTGTGGCTTGTATTCTGTCTCGGAGGAATGTGCGGATGGAGTCCGGAAATGGGTCTGACGCCGATGTCCAACGCGTGAAACCGTACATTTTGGGAGAAACTTGTTCCTGTATGCATTCTTGTAGAAAATTTTTCTGATTCTTCCTCTTCACGCGTTGGACATCGGCGTCTACAGGAAAAAAAAAAAAACTACAGGAACTGCGGTTTCTCTAATAAAACGTATGATCTCTGTAAATGTCTTCGTTGTACATCAGAAACCAAAAATGAAGTAGCAAAACACAATTAAAAAAAATAGAAAAAGCAAAACGACTAATTGTCTACTTTAAGTATAGACGAACATTCCATATTTATTAAGTCTGTAAGCTCCAAAAGACAGAACATTGCTCGAAGGCGCAAATTAAACATAGCTTACAAGCAAAACAACCTTCCCTTCAACATTTCATTCTTCCCACAATGAGCACGATGGCTTCCTGCGAATAATTGCCAACTCTAAAATAAGAGCCATTTCTCCTCTATAATTCGACTCCTTGATTTCTCCACCTGGCGCACATAGTCTTGGGGGAAAAGTTGTACTCTAAATGGTACTACAAGGTTTTTATTATTTCATAACAACGGACGACGGTGTCTGAAGTTTCACGGAAAAATAACAAAAATACCTCTGGCGTCGAGAAATTCTCATGGCAAACAAAACCATTGGAAACCGTTTTCTTCAAATATTTATTAAAAAGAAACAAACACATGCACGCAGCAAAATAGTTTGCTTTAGTGTGAAGTTTTGATGAATTTTCACCTCCGCTGTAGGAATATATGAACAGCAAGGCAGGTGGGGTTTCAAGTCGAGGAACTAATCAAAATCTATAAATTCATGGCTTACAGAAGCCCTGAGCTAAAGAAATGAAAAGATTTGGATGCAATATGAAATACAAAAATCTAGTTTCAATGCCCTGCTTGTAAGATGAATCAGAGACCTCAGAGATCAAGGGACTGGTGTTATAAAACACACACACATACACACACACAAACACCTTGTCTATATTCTGTTTCAAAGTCTTCAAACACGGCATTCTTCAGGAGGGACTATAACCTCATTAAGTATTGTAAAAACTTATTATGAAGATTTATCTATTAGCATCTTGAGATGTCATTGTTTCCCATGAGAATTTCTCATCGTCAGAGGAGGGTAACTATAGGGGAAAAGCTACAAAATCAAAGGGGACACTAATGTACAATGCCTCCCTCTCCCTCAGACTTCTCTAGAAAACATGCTACAATAAAATCAACAAACCTTTGTTTTACGAATTGCCCGTCATGTAAAACATACCTAACTTAAATATCTTTCTGTAAGTCTACTTTGCAATTTATTTATTTTTTTATATCTAACATACTGCTCTTGTTATTAACCCCATTTAGACAGGAAAAACACAGGTTTCATTCGAAAAAGTTAGGTAAAACTTAAATAGATATTGATTTCAAAGAAAAGTCAATTTACAAACTCACAAAATTTGATTGCCACGTATACAGAAAAACAACTGTCATCCAAACCGACAATGTCAGAGGAGGAGAAAAAGCCATCAAAACTCATTATAAGAGAGATTATCAAAGTTAATAATATTCATGCCGTGTATTTGACTTTATTCTCATTAAGGAAAATAAAGAGAAAGATAGTAAAATTTACCATTACTGAATAAATTTGACTTCGAAACAGAAGATACTTTTACATATGTTAAAGAATAAAGAAGAATAATAAGAAGTTAATTCAGGATAATAATGATTTTCCAATAGTAAACGATGAAAGGCAGCCCTTACCTCTAACACACTGCAGGAAAAAAACGGGTAGGAGTAAAAAGAATCAAATACAACCTCCAGATAAAAAGGAAAAGAGTGAGATAAAAATATACTCGTATGCAAATGGAGAGATGAAAGGAAGGAGACCAAGAAGTAAGACGAAAAAATAGAATGAAAGAAAAGCAAAGAGCCTAGATAAGAACAGAAGGGGACTGTTTCTAAAAAGTGAAGATGAGAGAGAGAGAGAGAGAGAGAGAGAGAGAGGAGAATGGTGAGGATACCATGTACTGGCTGAACACCTTCACTTAAAAGCCTTGAAACAATTTACATGCCACTGGATTAAGTTTTTGCAGTTCGCAATATTAATCCAGAAATTATCATATATGCATGAACTGACATTAGGTCATTCGTCATCTAGCTTTTCAAAAGCATATATAGTTATTAGATTCATTGCAATGCAAAATGTTACCAAAATTTTGTTTTGAGTTATTCAATACACATCAAAGTACAATATACTTAGCTACGGAAAATAAACTTATATATGTGAAATGAAACTACATTTACCATAAGTGCATATATAGACTTAGTCGACAATAACTATAGCTTACTTAAAATGAACATAAGCACCTTTGCCTACATAGTATTACACTGAAATCATTAAATCGAGCTACTAATCTGCTGGGTCAACAAAACCAGTTGAAATCAATGGGGGTAACCAGAAAACTTAAAGTCAATATGCTTATTTTTACTTCACACTGCTCAAGGTATATGCATACATCTAGAAACTCGCTGTTTTGGAGTACATTATATGTGAGATTACCTTACATATTTAAAATGTACTTGTGTATTTTGGTAACATTATGCTTGAAATCAGACGCGCCATTCCTTGAAACATAGGGTGGTTGCAACATACCTCATAAATACTGTACAGCCCTGAGCTTTTTTTTTTTTTTTTTTGCTAGATAATAATCTAGTAGCGAAAACGTGTTTCCTAACATGCCTCATAGCATGACGGTACTGCAATAAAAGTCGATTTAGGGCGTGATACAGTAAATCTTGCCAGATGATAAGAAGTTTCTAGGTAAAACGAGCTTGAAAATTATCGTACAAAAATTGTAGCTTGTATCACTCTATATTAGGAACACTATGTAGCACCCATCTATGGCATCACACTGGAATGGCAATGAGTCTAATTTTAGTTTCCCTAATCCATGTAACAGACTGGAGACCCAAACTGGGGAGGCTATAGATATTTTGATTTTCAAATTGTTAATACATAAATGACTACCCGTCTGTAGAACAGTATATATTCATAAACGAATTGACTGTAACAATTATCAGATCAAGGCAATAGAAATTAGAATAGTGATAGTGATAGTGATGTTAAAATAGTGCTACCACCAAGCAATTCAGTTATTACAATAAAAACAAAAGAAAACTGACTCCAAAAATGTGCTAACTATTCCCATTTTC
Organism: Macrobrachium rosenbergii; assembly: GCA_039081455.1. NCBI lineage: Eukaryota > Metazoa > Arthropoda > Malacostraca > Decapoda > Palaemonidae > Macrobrachium > Macrobrachium rosenbergii. Next base: position 64,986,032 of record JANJGK010000005.1, on the reverse strand, counting down.
ACAGAATACCATTTCAAGATTGAACTGTTGCCCCATAATTTGTAATCGAGGATGTAACTGCTGTTATATATAATAAAAAAAACCCTGACTCTTGATACATGAACTAAATTCCATGAGCGGGGACACAGGCAAGGCATCAAGGGCTTGTTCACCTGATGTATGCTGCGGAAGGGAAGAGGAAATTGGGGAAGAGACACGACGAAGAAACTGAATAGACACAGCAAATGCTGGGAAATGAATCCATGGAAACGTTTCTCCTGTTACCTTCTGCGACGTTGCTTGAGAGGTGATGTAGTTTTGTTTCGGATGGAATTATGGTTTGAGTTAGGGTTAACCTAATAAAAGTTAAGGCCAAAATGCACGCAAAAGTTATTTTTGGTAATGGGAAAACAAAAATGATAGCGTGAAATTCTTACACATCAGTAAATTTATTTTTCTATCTTCCTATTGTCTGTCGACCTACTGACCTGATTTACTTGATATATATATATATATATATATATATATATATATATATATATATATATATATATATATATATATATATATATACATATACATGCATGCATAAATAATGATATGTAACTAACAGGCTTACAAGGGACCATGGACACCACATCAGTGCCAGTATAACGCCATTGAAAAGGGCGCAAGTGAAACCTTAAATAGGAAAGAAAGAATAACTTTAAAAAGACAGACACACTTGAATTCTCAAGTCAAAGCAGCAATAAACTCGAGATCAGTTGGCAACTGAGCGAACGGTGTTAATGAACACCTTCTGTCCATTTAAACAGACAGTGAAGTGGCAACAAAGTGCTGACCTAGGAAACGGTCGGAGTCTTCCAAAACTCGCCGGGCTACAGCAGTTTTACAAAGATGTTCCTAAAATCTAGTCGGATAGATGTAGGAGAAAGGAAATCCAAAAATGGACCATGACGGATTGGTGAAAAAAAAAGTATGATTTTGAAGTGTTAAAGGGAAGGAACAGAGGGAGACCTAGAATGGTTGGACAGATTAGGTTAATGAGATGCTGGAAACGAATGGCCTTAAAATCCAGAAAAGGTACGAATCCGCGCTAGATAAAAGTGAATAGTCTCCGGTATAGCTATGACTTATGAGTATTACTGTGGAAGTTCTATAGCTCAAGGCTCCATGCAATTAAAGGCTTCGACAGGTAAAGTATAAATGTAACTGTGACTTTTGCTTTATTTTTTCTCCGAAGGCACCTTCCGTGACAAGAAACAGCTTAAGATTACTGTTTATGTATGTATGTATGTATGTATGTATGTATGTCCCTCTCTCTCTCCGTCATATATATATATATATATATATATATATATATATATATATATATATATATATATATATATATATATATATATATATATATATATATATATATATGTGCATGTATGTATATAAACGACAGGATGGTAGTTGATCGCAACATCATAAAGATGTATGTATGTGTATATATACATATATAGACACATGTGTATATATAAATTATATATATATATATATATATATATATATATACACACACACAAATACACACACACAAACACATATAAAGACAAGAATGCGGGGAAGGACACGGCCTCCGTATCTTTATGATGTTGTGATCAACTACCGTCTCGTAGATTTTATATTCTCAAGCACGCGTTCGTGCTACAATGGATATATAGAGTACATATATGCATATATATACATGTATATATATACATACATGTATGTGTATATACTCGTATATATCTGTGTGTGTACACACATACATACACACATACATACATACATATATATATATATATATATATATATATATATATATATATATATATATATATATATCTTTCACCGAATTACAATTCACTAAAAGACAACACATTGGCTGGCAGTGCCTTCTGTTTGACCCACGCTGAGTTACTGCTTAAAAATCTATCTTTGTCTCTCTCTCTAATACAACAGTTGTTGGGAAAAATGGCAACTCAAAACCCAGAGACGAGTGTGAATTGAAGCGAGCCGTATATTTTGAAAGGAGTGGGAATTCTAACACCCCGGATAAGTCACTTGCGGTCTCCTCGAGACACTGAAATCCCTTCCGGATCTCTCTTAGGGGAGAGTGAAGAGGATTTCGGGCAAGGATTCTTTTCCGTTATGTAACCAGTGAGTAAGACCGTGGGTAGAAGACATTTCCTTATCTTCCCTTGACAAGAGAAAATATCTTTTATCTTTGAAACGGAATTGGAATCAGTGGGAAATCAGTTTCCAATGCAATGAATGAAAATGGAGGATGATGATTAGAAAGAAGAAAGAAATCCCTATGCTCCAGGTAATTATTCCTTTGGGGTTGAGATTGGATATTATTCGGTTTTACAATGTTATCATCACTACCGAACTCAGTGGAAACTTCTGCGGTGAAGTGTAGTGTAGTTAAATATGGAAATCACATATATGGACAAAAGTTGTCGGCAATCAAGAGCCATTTTGAAGTTCATTATACAATTCTCAATACTGATGAGTCTAACAAGAAAACATTCAGTAGGTAATAAAAGGGGAAGATGAATGTAATGACTGGATGATAATTAGCTATGAAGCAAGACGCTAAAGAAGAAATTTTCTTTCAGAAACAGATCAACCTTAGCCATTCTGATTAAATCTTTTTCAAGAATTACTGATAAAAGCACTACATTTAGGATCGAATCCCGAGCCAGAAAAAGTTAGCGGTGAAAACTGAAAAGTGGTATATATCTGAATACAAAAATGATTTCAAAGAGGTGTGGATGTTGTATCAAAGTTCTTTTCCTACAGAAAAGTAACCACGTTATTGGAAACCAGGCATGCATCCATATTTGTGCCCCGTAACCCGCAACTTGAGATCATAAAATAAACTTAACATGATGCAAACATGACAGACGTCAACAATACAGCGTAATTAAGCTTGCTAATGAATATCTCAATTACTTTGCATAAAAATCATGTATAAAACTCCATCCACATTGAAATTAAATGTTAAATCATTTTGATCATAAGCCATTGTTCATTAATATTAGTGAATGTCAGGCATAAAAGCAATTAAATTACCCATATAGACAGAAAAGTTACTTGTTACACTATCATTAAAATTTTTAGTAAGAATCGAATTCTTTTCTATACAACGAAAATAAACAATGAAAATACATAGTGAGGACAAGACTCTATCAACTTTATCTCTACATCTATTCCTTACCCACGTTATTCTCCTGTCAATCCTTTTGTCATCTGTCTTACTTTCCAATCCACATCCTACTGTACAATACTCCTGGTTTACTACATACCACATACCCCTGTATCACCTTTACCCTCACACAGAGAAGCAATTATTCCATGTAGAGCATATTCCACAAGATTATTCCCTAAAGCCAACTGCAGTGAGATGATGAGGCACGATTGCAAGAGTAACGAAATGAAGGTAATGAAAGCCAGGAAGGTGAAAAATATTCAGGCCAGAATAGGCAATGAATTAAAGAGTTGGTTGATTCACACATGCGTTTTGACGTAAATGTAATGGCTGACTGAAAAAAGAGAGAAGAACTGATTGCCAAAATATGTGAAACAAAGAAATTAACACGATCCCTACCAAATGGTTGATGATAAAGGGGACTTTCTTTGGGAGCTGATTTAGAATGTATAAATTTTTTCCATCCAATTCTCCAGTAAGGAAGTGAGGTGTGGAAACCAAATAAGTCGTCTGCGCTGTAGAGTGGAATAAAAAAAGGTCGAAATTCTGAGGAACATAATTACAATGGTGCTGTAAAAAGTCTAATTTTGGTAACGTAAGATGAAGTAAAGTATTTTGGCGTGGTTTGGTCGGCTAGGCAGAATGGAAAAAGAAAGGTTTATGAACACCGTTCATAATTCGGCTGGATGGGATGAAAGGGGTTGGACTAGAGAAATGAAACAGTTTAGGGTCCAGGATGCACGGGAGTGCTCACAAATAGAGAAAAGTTAAGTATACCTTAGTTTTACCAGACCACTGAGCTGATTAACAGCTCTCCTAGGGCTGGCCCGAGGGTTTAGACTTATTCTACGTGGCTAAGAACCAATTGGTTACTTAGCAACGGGACCTACAGTTATTGTGGAATCTGAACCACATTATAGCGAGAAATGAATTTCTATCACCAGAAATAAATTCCTCTAACTCTTCATCAGCTGGCCGGGGAATCGAACTCCGGCCCAGCGAGTTCCATTCCGAGCTCTACCGACTCACCCAACGAAGAGCTGCTCACAAATAGAGGTAACAAAGTATGTGACTGGGCAGAGGTCGCCGCGCTGCTAACAAGGCTGTGATTTTTTTTTAAGTGGCTTATCCTTGATTCAGGGGCTAACAATGAAGGAAAACAGCAAGGACTAGTGTTTTTCTTTCCCATGGAGCCACACCTTACTGAAAACACTGACATCCATACATACAAGTACATACATGCATGCATATCTAGTTACGTATGTACCTGCAAATGTATGTAGTACATATACAAATATTCTCTTGCTTTACCCTTTTCTATATTATCATTATTACAATAGGTTAACCAGACCACCGAGCTGACTATACTTTTCTATAAATTAATTAACTATTTTAATTTGTTTACCCACGGTTCTAATACAAATTTCTGAAATTAAATAGACTACCTTGACTTATTTCGATTACCCTGAAAATAAATATGTAAAATATGTACAAAACACCTGGAGAGAGAGAGAGAGAGAGAGAGAGAGAGAGAGAGAGAGAGAGAGAGGTTGTTTTCAAGGAAAGAGAAAACTGTTATCACGGTGTCGAAAGAAAAAGAAAGTTATTGGTTCTATCTGCCTTTTTATAAACTCGTGATTCCTCCTGATTAACTAGTTTGCTTGAAGCGGAGTGAATAAATTAATTTAAAAAGATAGAGGGAGAGACGAATTAGCTAAATCGCAAATAATGAAGGCTTTAGTTATCATCAATATTGCTATTATCATTAATTTTCCACTTTATCTTATGATACTGAAGTACATAAAACCTTTCAAAACAAGAAATAAAAAATCTTCAAATAAAGGTTATAATTCTACAGAATTAGTTTGAAACTTTGTCTGCATGATTCAGCGGAATTATTTTCCCTACTCTCTTTTAGTATCCATAGGTCTGGAAAAGGCACATGATAGGGTCCCACGCCAAGAGGTTTGGGTCTGCGAGTAAAGGGAACACCGGAGAAGTATGTGAGGTTGGTCCAAGATATGTATGAAGGAACAAAAACACAGGTTAGAAGCAGTGTTGGGTTAACTGAATGGATACCAGTAAGAGCTGGTTTACATCAGGGATCTGCTTCAAGTCCATATCTTTTTGACCTGAGAATGGATGTGCTATCTCAAGGAAATAAGAGATCAATCCCCCTGGTGCAATGGAGGAAGGTACTGCAAGACAGAGGTTTAAAGATCAGTAGGAAGAAGACTGAATACCTAAGTTTTAATGAAGATCAAGACTCCGAGGTTAGTATGGAAGGGACAAGGTTGAACCGAGTACAAAAATCTGGGTATCTTGGTTCAACAGTGGCCGATGATGGAAATTTGGATGCACAGTAGAAATAACACAGAGTGCAGGCTGGATGGAAAATTGGAGAAAGATGTCATGTGTCCTGTGTGACCGCAGAATCAACTTACAGGTTAAAGGGAGGGTGTATAAGGCAGTAGTGAGACCAGCTTTGATGTATGGAGCAGAAACATGGCCGGTAAAGAGAGTGCAAGAGAGGAAATTGGATGCGGTAGAGATGAAAATGGTCAGGTGGACGTGTGAAGTAACAAAAATGGACAGAATAAAAAATGGAAGAATAAGAGGAACCACTAAAGGCGAGAACTATCAAAGAAGGCCCAGGAAAGAAGACTGCAGTGGTATGGCCATGTGATGAGAAGGGATGTAGGGAGGAGAGTGATGCCTGGTGGGAGTGCAAGAGGAAGACCAAAGCGAAGGTGGATGGATGTAGTTAGAGAAGATCTGAGAGACAAACAATTGTCAGAGGACGATGTGTTTGACCGAGCCAGGTGGTGAAGAGCTGTCACGAACATCGACCCCACATAGAAGTGGGAAAAGATGCAGAGAAAGAAGAATAAGACTCTTTTCATTTCTTCAGGCAGTTGCATTCAGCGTAATGAATTCTTAATTAATGAATTTGTAGTAACACTTTATTAAACAAATTCTCAAAGGTATTTTCCTGAATTTAGTAAAAAGTACTTTAGTTGGTACCTTACCTTCTTTTCTGAATTATTTTCTTCTTGTTTTTGAAAACTATTAGTATAAAAACTTTTAATGCTAGAGGCTAATTTTTTTTATATATGCTGAAGAATACCATAAATGATTTTTAGATTCGAAATTATATAATTAAAATAAAAGAAAACAAATTTTATTGTTTTCCCTGCGTTACAGTTTAATACGCTAAATAAATCGATTTCCCCGTGAAACTTCCATTCGCTAAAAGTATCGAAAGAATTACAGATTAAAAACACCTTAGCTTTCTCTTTAAAGAATCCCATAACCAGAGATAAACCTATCATCAACAACCGAAAAGGAAATGTCAAGATAGCAAATGAATCAGAAGATGGTGCAGACGAGTATTTACACGAGCAACGAAACATTACCCAACAAAAAAAAGTACACACACACACACACACACACACACACACACATATATATATATATATATATATATATATATATTACACATACATATACATACATATATACTCGTATAATTATATGAAATTTTTTATCACACCGTGATTTATATACAATCATGAAGCTGCAAATGTCGCTTGATACCAAATTCAGTGGGTAGACCGTCGACTGGAGTCGCTGGATACGTATCTGTGTCGGGGGATCGAGACCCAGCAGTACCACTCACTTATAAATTCCCCTTCCGTGATAATTCCCCATCGGGGATATGCCCGAGGTAGCGTGAATTTGATATTAAGCGACATTTGTAGCTTCATGATTGTATATATATATATATATATATATATATATATATATATATATAAATATAATACATACATGCACATATATGTATATATATATATATATAATATTAATTTGCATTATTTATACAAAGTTGTTAAAAAAATCAGTTATGCCAAACGCAAAGGAATTCAAATGTGAATTTAAAAAACGTCCCTTGACACAGAATAACAATCCTGGAAGATTTCCAGTGCAAACCGTTAAACATTGTTGCAAGCTATACAACGCCTGTCCCCAAAGACGTAAATCGAAAAAAGGAAATAAAAAGACAGATGGCACAATGAATCCCACTGGCAGACCTACTTAGTGTCAGAGCAATTGGATGATAAGTAACCGTGTAAGACTTATTCTAAAACCACACAAATAAAATGGAAACGGAAAATGTAAGTGAAGTGTATTCTCCAGTGCCAAAAAGTTTGTGAAATGAAGTATAATCACCTTGTCCCAAATGACCTGAAGCTAATTTCCTAATTCATTCCAAGTTACATGATAACAGAGCAAATATTTATATCAGGAAATAAAATGTAGGCACGCTAGTAGTACGCATGCGCCACAATACGTAACGCACTTCCACTAATTAAAGAGACTCTTAATTAAGACAGATGCCTATTCATTTTAAATCCGTTCCTCATACAGACTGCAAAATATCCCTCCAGTGATAAGGTCCGAGTGATTGCTCAGAACACTGTTGCAATTTAATCTTCAAAACTTTGTTTCACGAGCTAATAGATTTTACATAAACAAGGTCTTCCTACACTGAAATGTCAAAAAAGAAGTTCCTATTTTTGAGATCACTCAAATTTGCAGCGAAAGCACTCCAACCATTCTTCGTCCTTCTCATCAAAAATACAATCAGCTCACAACAACCACTTGACATGAAAGGCAGTAATTAGGAAGAAGAAGAAGAAGAAGAAGAAGAAGAAGAAGAAAAGAAGATGGTGGAGATAGGACAAGAGAAGTCTCATATCAATCATGCCTTCGGTCACCATCTCCGGAAACAACTTTTTTTTCCCTTGTGCGTGAACCGAGGGAGATTTTTGCTCCAATTAGCTCGACCATTAATGAGTTCTCAGAGTTGTGACATCAGTTTTTGGGAAGGAAACTCTCTCTCTCTCTCTCTCTCTCTCTCTCTCTCTCTCTCAATAAGACCAGTCTTTTAGGTATTTACAGTTCATGAACACTTATTGCAATATTGAGAGGAACAAGTACATTCAGTGAATAAATGAACTAGTATAATTGATCTTACGCATTTATGTAATTTGGCAATGAGTACTCAATTTGTATATGTCAAGGAGAAGCAACAGCCTATGAGGCATTTTATATAAAAAAAAACATCCCTGTCTCTTGATGAACGAGAGTGCTTCCATGACAACAGATCGGCATCTCTGAACTGATTTTCCCAAAAGTTAAACAGGTAACTAAGTGAATATAAATATCAGGATTTCTCAAATTATCCTTCCTGATATGCATATTCATAAACGAGTGATATTTTTTTTTACAAAATAATCCATTCCTGTTTGCTGGTGACGCTGAAGACCTCATCCAATAACATTAATAACAATAATAATGGTAATTACAAAAAAAAACTAGTCGTGATGTCGTCATTCTTGTCTTGTCTTATTCACTTCTGCTGTGGACCTACCCTCGACATAATTATAATTACTATTCGAAATACAATTAAAATCTACCATGTGGAATCTAATGGCATTTCTCCAATACAGTTTTATCATTACCATTATTATAATTGTTTATTGTTACTCGCATTTTTATAAGAGCATCAGGAAATTTGATCGGAAGGTACCCCATGTATGTACCATGATTAGTGAACCAATCCATTAGAAGTGAAACGTTTTCTGATCAAAAAATGGTAAAAATCGCAGAAAATTCTATACAATTGCCTCTCAAATTAGAAATTTTTCAAAAATAAAAATAAGTTGATGTATTCTTTACGCATGTAAATTTCCAACCAAACATCACCTGAGGGTTTTGGGGCATCGTCTCCAAAATGGCAGGTTACATAATTTAATTCTAATTTCCCGAGTGTTTTCCCAGGGAACAGCAAATCACGGAGTGACGCTGTTTTTCTTTATATTAAATTCACCGACTCTGTTCTTAAAATAGTGATATGTGCTTAAGATGAGTACGCCTGAATTCTAAGGGAATGCAAAATTCAGAAGCAGTGACCTTTCAGTTAAATGAAACATTCTCTGGTATTGTGAATCTAATGTCACTGACAGTTACACAGATATTTATTATCATTACCAGTATACTGTTATTTTTAACCGCTTTTGCAATCGTTACATCAAGAAAAGTGAAAGAATTTGTCTCCTAATTATTTGCAAACAATTTACCAGCTGCCCATTTTCTTCATCAAGATTCCACATCTCTCATATATGGCCTGCATTTGTTTACGATATTCCTAGGGAAAAATATTTGCACCTCATTCTCTGGCAAGTTCAGATTTAACAATTATCATTAACAACCGAGCATATTTATCTACTTATTATTATTATATTGATACTCGCAGGAATCGTGATTTGGGACATCATTCTTTATCTAGACCTGAAGAAGAATATTACGGCCCAGATATAAAATCATAAGGCATGATTGCAGCATACAAAGGTATGTACGAGAGAGAGAGAGAGAGAGAGAGAGAGAGAGAGAGAGAGAGAGAGATAAATGTCAGTACACGCAAAATAAACGTTACATTACTCCCATAATAACCGAATTCCCAGACGAAATGAGAAGAAATGTCAGGGTAGATTTAAAATGGGGGAAAAACAATGCATAGATTTGCATGTTATTAAAACTGCGTTTATGCAAGGGAACCAACGAGTTTCTCAACACGTTCAACGAATAACATTTAGATGAATTATACATATTTTGTTACTACTCATGAATGGCCATACGCAGCTGCCTGATCTCTTGGTCAGCAATGGAAAATGCCAACATTACACCAATAACTGGAACATGAATAGAAAACACCGTGACCGCACAGGATGGGGAGAAATGTTAATAAGGATAATGCCAAATCGAATAGGTAACTAAAAAATGAATGGTTTAGACGCCGGATATTAGCAACTGGGAAATGGAACAAACAAGAAAAACCATAACATGAAACAAAATATATCGAAGATTACTATATATATAATATATATATGTATGTATATATATAAAATACATATACAGTGTATATGTATATATATATATATATATATATATATTGTGTATATATATAAAATACATATACATATACAATATATATATATATATATATATATATATATATATATATATATATATAAATAAATGAATGTGTGTGCTCGTGTGTGTGTGTGTGTTCCAGCATAACTCTGAAACATGTTGAGCCATTTCAAACAAATTTGGTATACATATGACTTGCTATCTCGAAAAGAATACAGTGGGGATGAGACATGACTAGCACCGGAGGGGTTGGGGATGGGAAGGGTTTCCCTGAAACGGGGCTGGTTCTGCCCATAAACTTAGTAACTAAATAAAATCTACAGGTTTATCATACCTCCTTTCGGTATACATATGACTTATTATCTGGAAAAGAATACTGTGGGGGTGGCAAGATATCACTACCACTAAAGGGGTTGGGGTAGGAAAGGGGTGACATGTAAAAATAACCGGAAATGACAGATGTTAGTGCCTAATCCATAGTTTTCGAGGTTGCTGAGATGAATAGTGACACTCCCGATGCCCTTTAAGTCCAGGTTCAGCCCGATAGGAAAGGGGAGGGGGTGAGAAGGAGTGAAAAATAAACTGTCAAAAATGACAGATATTAGTGTCTAATCCATAGTTTTCGAGGTCGCTGAGATGAATAGTGACACTCCCGATGCCCTTTAAATCCATTTCAGCCCCGACAGGAATGCGGGTGAGAAGGGGTGAAATATAAAATGTAAAAAATGTTGGGCAATGCAACTGAACCAACTATCTTAATAGGAGAGAGAGAGAGAGAGAGAGAGTATATTGGTTGTCATTCTGGGTTGGTCAGCTGGCGTGTGTAGGCGCGCGTGCGTGCGTGTGTGTGCGAGCGCGCGTGTGTGTGATATATATATATATATATATATATATATACATATATATATATATATATATATATGTATATATATATACATATATATATATACATATATATATATATATATATATATATTATATAATCTGAACTGAAAACATTCAAAAGTAATTATGGCCCCTATTGCACATTTTTCCTCTTGAAGCAAAGACCTGCTCCTCTTAAAATTTATAAGTTTTTCTTCGATTTTCACTAAATTCATCTTCTTCCTAGTCTGGTTAACAACTCAAAATACTTTACGCATGCAAGTCAATGTTAATTATCCTTCCATTTCACACTAAACAAAAATAAGTTTGAGAGAGAGAGAGAGAGAGAGAGAGAGAGAGAGAGAGAGAGAGCAGGATCTGTGAAAGGAAAGAAACCAAGAAAGAAAATGAGTGAGGCATTCTTTTCAGTCTTTCCAACCTCCCGGAGCGAACATCATTAATATAAAGCTTGAAAAGATGTCTTTCATGACGAGGGAGAACACATTATCTCATCATTCAAAAGATGATGAAAAACATTAATGCACTTTTTGCCACTAAGAAAATAGTCTTCCTTCTTGCTTGATATTATCTTACATATCAATACGAAATTTGTTTTACATATCTGATGTTCAATGAAATAATAAAAGTAATCCTACTACTGAAATCGCATTTTGTATTGATATTTCCTTTTAGTGTTTAACACGGCAACCGTAGAGCAAAAATTTTTCCTTGCCGTATTTGCTCTTAGTTCTTTTTTAGTGATCTGTGTAAAGTTAATTTTCATGCTAAGAAGCTAATTTTTGTTATTTTATAAGCGAAATAGATATAATTTATCACATTATCTAAAAAAAAAAGTAAAATAAAAACAATAAACTGAAATGGTATTCACTAAAACTAAAATATTAGGATGTATAAATTTTTTTCCATTCATAAATAATTATGATAAATTGTCCTTTCACTGAGATAAATAAAATTTTCAAAGGCCTACTAGTAAAATATTAATTCCCTCTTTTTAATAGTGAAGTATATTGAGTAAAAACATTTTTTTTTACCTTTACATAACCAGCTTATTGATATTCATACCAGCTATTGTGAATTAAACTTCTTATCGTTTTCTGCTCAAACTATAAAATTAGTTTTCCTGCCAGGATACTATATCAGCGTCATTTTAAAGCTGAATTGTTTTGATAATTGCGATATGCCCCAAAAAGAAAGATAACATGAATACAATTTTAATATGCCAAACTGAAAATAATCAAGAATTTGAAACTATTCATAACAGTGTTAGTGAGAGAAAGCACCGACCATCACTTGATCTCCGCAAACCCTGCGCGCGCTGCCCCTGTGTACGTGTGATCAGTCCAAGCATGGAACAAACTTCAGTATTATAGTAATCACTGATATCCTTTTACGGCTGCCAACCGCACATCTCGCTTTACCCACCAAAAAACAAATTCAACAGGCATTAAGCGTCCCAAATTAACCGCCCGCCTCCCTTGTACGATTCCTAATCTAAGCTAACCATTTCACTCAGAAATCATCTCATAATTAATTTTCGAACGATTCTCTCAATTAGGCTGCTTCATATGCGCTCCCATCTACTAAATGGCAGTCTGAACCTTCATCAGAATGTGATCGAGACGCAAAATTTCTCCTTTAAAGAGATGCAGAAATTGTGAGTAGAGAGAGAGAGAGAGAGAGAGAGAGAGAGAGAGAGAGAGAGAGAGAAGAGTGGAGTTCGGGCAAGTGCCAGTAGGAAAACTTTTCATTCACACAGTTCTTGACTTTCGAATGTCTTTATGATCACGAAAGCCAATACCTTTTTCTATTCATGAGGGGAGATATGGCCCTCTTGGATTTTAAAATTTTTTGTCATTCCCAAGCAAAAACGAGCAAATATTCTCTCTCTCTCTCTCTCTCTCTCTCTCGATTGACTCCATAAAACAAATTTCAACTTAAAACAAATAGCAATCACGCTTTTAGAAATTATCTATACGAAACAACCTGAAGCAGGACCTGTTATAGGGAAAAAGAACGGCTTAAACTTTGCTATTTTGTTTATGACATCAGAAAATGTCCTGAGAAATTATCTAAAGTAACGTTTGATTATTAGGTGAAGAAAGGTGGGAAAGATTTACAGCACTGTGATGCTAAATCACTTGAGCGAAAACCTTCACAGCAAAAGTCTGAAGCTTCATGTTGGAATATTTGCTTGACAAATGGAGAATGGAAAAGTTTTGCAAAGATAAAATCCCACAAGAGCCAGGCCTTTAGCTGTTGTATAACGGTCTAAGATACTCTGGACATCTATTAATTTTTATTATAATCACACAATTCTCATCGAGTGGTCAAGCTGGGTATGTTGTTTAGTGGGTATAACTTCGCACGAACTGATTATGCTAATGCTTTATCATCGATAACAACAGATCAATATAAAAGTTCATTGAGCAATTGCTGCTGTTCGCTTGAGACTATCAAGATTTTACAGTGATATATTTATTAAGTCTTGTGATGAACTATGTGCTGGCCTGTGAAAGGTATATCCGGTGCAGGTGCATTTATGTTGACATTGAAGGTTTCCATAGTTAGATACAGCGGGTATCTGACGCATTCATTTGTGCCTTCTCATCATGTGACAGATTGATGGAAGCTTGTGATCCTTCGAACATTGAAGTGATGTCGTCACGCTTCCGGGGAGGAGTTATTGAGTGCGTATATGTGTGCACTCCCTAATAGTATATTATGAGAGGAACAGGCAATAGCTATGGACTTCGATTTGTGGCTGGGTGTGATCAGCTCATTGTGCAGTGTTAATGGATAAGAACAGCCACTGTGAGATCAGTTATTTGCGGCCATAGGAAGTGAGTAAGATAGCTCATCAACACATCTTTTTCCAGACATTATGTGGAAATACCCAGTTTGTGTCGCAGTGAAAGTCGTTTCTTCATTATGCATTTTCCCGTTCTGTTCTCCATAATGCATTTTTCTGTTTTAAATGTCTTTCCTTTATACACCATTCTAGGTTTTAATATATATGTTTCTTTTAACAGGAATTCTGGGTTCGTCCTGTAAGGGCGAATATTTTGGAAGTAGTACTCTTTTAACAGACTCTGTGACCTTTGTTTTGGTCTGGAATAATTATGACCTTTTTATTTTGTTTGGTGACCAAGGTGTTAGCCACTAGTATTGGTTGGTCTAGCATCATTAATTCGATTGATTGTGAATCTGAATTTCCTCTAGTTATGATTTCCACTTTTAGGGGGTGTGAGTCACTCCATTTCATGACCGTAGCTTTTGCTGAACTACTTTCGTTAAATTTGCAAATAAAGTCTAGTTTTGTATCTCGGTGTTTAATTCCACTATGCCTTGGTTTGAGGATAGATTCAGTGAGAGGAGTCGACGGGAGAGAAAGAATGAGCTGACCCAGGTGCCGGCCGTTGCTGCCGGAGAATCTTAGGGGTGTAAAATGACAAGACGCTGTTCTTAAAACAGATTCAGTAAGAGATGATGACCCTATCTCACTTGGTATAGGGTCATAACATATTTTAGTTGTGCTCTAAGTCTATTAACCGTTGGTTAGCTTTGTTTTTTGATATGCTAAAATTTTAGAAACAATCGGTCATTAAATATTGGTTTTTAAATTTAAAGTAACTAACTATAGGTAGTTGGCAGATTCGGAACCACGTGTACACTTTCCAAACTCCAACTTCCTCCTCTCATCTGCTAAAACTGGCATCTTTTACACTGACTTCATCTTCTACACTTTTGGTTGTAATTTTCTACCGTAAATGACTATGAAAATGGCATCATACCAGAGCCATTTACGATGTATTGTACAGAGAGTGACAGTACTCAAATCTATTCAACACGTGACTGCTTATAGTATAAAGGCGTTTTCTACAATGAGACGAGTCTGTGATATCCTCTAGTTATTTATTACCTAGGCAGAAGTAAAATTTCTCATAGCGCACTTGCTTCAGGGATGTGCACTCTTATCCTTTGTCTCTCTGTACCGAGCTCAGTCTTTCAAAATACAGCAAGTTCGATACTGTACCATTTACCTTTGCACGACATAATTAAATCATATTTTACCTTAGTATTTGCCATCAAAACTACAAAACAGTACTAAATGTTCGATTGCAGTTATGAAGCATGGCCTATGGCTTCTGTACACTGAATCGATTCCATAATTGCTGGACTATCTCGGCAACAATTTTCCATTGGTCTCCAGAACAAGGACATCAGTATTATGTTTTTATGGACAAAATTATAAACATTATTATTATTTCATAAATATATAAAGGCCTGTCTATCGTGTCATGACGAAGCACTTATCAATTTTAATTCCCTTTAAGTTTAAGTTATTACTGAAGTATAGCAAATTGAAAATTAATATTTTTGTTGCTTAATGTATGTGAATAAAAAAATCGAGTTTAAAAGGGATAAAATTCATTTACATAAATATATATATATATATATATATATATATATATATGTATATATATATATAATATATATATATTTGCTGACCAACCCAACACTCTTCGGGAAAACTCTCAAGAACTCAGAAAGATTTTCCTGCACCTCCTTGTACTGACTGTCCCTTTTATCCTGGAATTACTGGGGTGACTGTCCCTTTTATCCAGGTATGAATTTACTGACTGTCCCATTTATCCAGGTATTATTGTACTGCCCCTTTTGTCCAGGTATTATTTCTGTAATGACTGTCCCATTTATCCAGATATTACTGTGGTGACTGTCCCTTTTATCCAGATATTACTCTCCTGTCTTTCCCATTTATCCAGGTATTACTATGCTGACTGTCCCTTTTATCCAGGTATTACTGTGGTGAATGTCCAATTTATCCAGGTATTAAGATGCTGACTGTCTCTTCTATTCAGACATTACTGTGGTGACTGTCCCTTTTATCCAGGTATTACTGTGGTGAATGTCCCATTTATCCAGGTATTAAGATGCTGACTGTCTCTTCTATTCAGACATTACTGTGGTGACTGTCCCTTTTATCCAGGTATTACTGTAGTGAATGTCCCATTTATCCAGGTATTGCTGTACTTCCTGTCCCTTTTATCCAGGTATTACTGTACTGACTGTCCCTTTTCTCCAGGTATTACTGTGGTGACTGTCCATTTTATCCAGACATTACTGTGATGACGTACCCCACGTATTACAGAGGTGACTGTCCCATTTATCCAAATATTACTGTTCTGTCTGTTCATTTCATCCATGTATTACTGTGCTGTCTGTCCCTTTTACTCAAATATTACTGTGGTGACTGTCCTATTTATCCAGTTATTACTGTAATGGCTGTCCCATTTATCCAGGTATTACTGTGCTGGCTGTCCCATTTATCCATGTGGTATTACTGTGGTGACTGTCCCTTTATCCAGGTATTACTGTACTGTATGTCCCTTTTATCCAAGAATTACTGTCCTAACTGTCCCATTTATCCAGGTATTACTGTGTGGTGACTGTCCATTTTATCCAGGTTTTACTACGGTGACTGTCTTTTTTATCCAAACATTACTGTGGTGAATGTCCCCCTGGTATTACTGTACTGACTGTCCCTTTTATCCAGGTATTACTGTGCTGACTATCCCTTTTATCCAGGTGTTACTGTGCGGATTATCCCTTTTATCCAGGTACTGCTGTGCTGACTGTCCCTTTTATCCAGGTATTACTGTGCTCACTGTCCCTTTTATCCAGGTATTACTGTGCTCACTGTCCCTTTTATCCAGGTATTACTGTGCTAACTGTCCCTTTTATCCTGTTATTACTGTGCTGACCATCCCTATTATCCAGGTGTTACTGTGCTGACTATCCCTTTTATCCAGGTATTACTGTGCTCACTGTCCCTTTTATCCCGGTATTACTGCACTGACAGTCCCTTTTATCCAGGTATTACTGTGCTGACTATCCCTTTTATCCAGGTATTACTGTGCTCACTGTCCCTTTTATCCCGGTATTACTGCACTGACTGTCCCTTTTACCCAGGTATTACTGTGCTCACTGTCCCTTTTATCCAGGTATTACTGCACTGACTGTCCCTTTTATCCAGGTATTACTGTGCTGACTGTCCCTTTATCCAGGTATTACTGTGCTCACTGTCCCTATTATCCAGGTATTACTGTACTGACTGTCCCTTTATCCAGGTATTACTGTGCTCACTGTCCCTTTTATCCAGGTATTACTGTGCTCACTGTCCCTTTTATCCAGGTATTACTGTGCTAACTGTCCCTTTTATCCTGTTGTTACTGTGCTGACCATCCTTATTATCCAGGTGTTACTGTGCTGACTATCCCTTTTATCCAGGTATTACTGTGCTCACTGTCCCTTTTATCCCGGTATTACTGCACTGGCTGTCCCTTTTATCCAGGTATTACTGTGCTGACTATCCCTTTTATCCAGGTATTACTGTGCTCACTGTCCCTTTTATCCCGGTATTACTGCACTGACTGTCCCTTTTATCCAGGTATTACTGTGCTCACTGTCCCTTTTATCCCGGTATTACTGCACTGACTGTCCCTTTTACCCAGATATTACTGTGCTCACTGTCCCTTTTATCCCGGTATTACTGCACTGACTGTCCCTTTTATCCAGGTATTACTGTGCTGACTGTCCCTTTATCCAGGTATTACTGTGCTGACTGACCCTTTTATCCATGTATTACTGTGTTGACTGTCCCATTTATTCCTACTAAGCCTAAACACTCCCCCACTTGGAAACACCCCCACTAAACCTAAACATACACCCCCACTAAACCTAATCACGAACCTTGATACAAAATTATTAATCACAGGAAAGAAAAGCATTTTCAACAATATATTTATGTGGTATCAAGTACATGAAATGAGGCATGATAAACCCAAAGAGTTTATTTACCACAAAAGTTGCAAAGAAGGAAAGAGGATGGGGGAAGGGGAAGGGGAAGGGGGTACGGATTTGAAACCTCGCCTACACTATTACCTAAGTTGGGTCAAATGTTGGCCACGTGCAAAATTTTGTCTAGATTGGTAAAGCGTTTACCACATAAGTTACAAAGGGAAGGGGGATGGGGAAGAGGAAGGGGAAGGGAGTACAGGTTTGAAACTTATCCTATTATCTAAGTTTGGTCAAATGATGGCCATGTGCCAAATTTTGTCTAGATCAATCAAGTGTTTACCACTTACGTTATAAAAGGAAGAGGGAAGGGGAAGGGGAAGGGGAAGGAGGAACAGGTTTGAAACCTATCCCATTATCAAGTTGGGTCAAATGATGGCCACAAGCGAAATTTTGTCTAGATCGGTCAAGCGGTTACCACATAAGTTACAAAAGGTAGGGGGAATGGGTATGGGGGAAGGGAAAGGAGAAGGGGGTATGGGTTTGAAACCCACCCTATTACCTCAATTGGATCAAATGATGGCCGCATGCCAAAATTTGTCTAGATCGGTCAAGCGTTTACCACTTAAGTTATAAAGGGAAGGGTGATGGGGGAAGTTGGAAGTGGAGTCAATTAATGGCTATGTGCCCACACTAAACCTAAACACACACACCCACTAAACCTAAGCACACCCACACTAAACCTAAGCACACCCACACTAAACCTAAACACACACCCCCACTAAACCAAAGCAAACCCATACTAAACCTAAGCACATCCACACTAAACCTAAGCACACCCACACTTTGAAACACCCCCACTAAACCTAAACACACACCCCCACTAAACCTAAGCACACCCACACTAAACCTAATCACAAACCTTGATACAAAATTATTACTCACAGGAAAGAAAAGCATTTTCAATAATATATTTATGTGGTATTGAGTACATGAAATGAGGTATGACAAACCCAAAGAGTTTATTTACCACATAAGTTGCAAAAAGAAGGGGAAGGGGAAGGGGAAGGGGAAGGGGAAGGGGATGGGGAAGGGGAAGGGGGTACGGATTTGAAACCTACCCTATTATCTAAGTTGGACCAAATGATGGCCACGGGCAAAATTTTGTCTAGATTGGTCAAGCGTTTACCACATAAGTTACAAAGGGAAGGAGGATGGGGAAGAGGAAGGGGAAGGGGGGTACTCGTTTGAAACTTATCCTATTATCTAAGTTTGGTCAAATGATGGCCATGTGCCAAATTTTGCCTAGATCGATCAAGTGTTTACCACTTACATTACAAAAGGAAGGGGAAGGGGAAGGGGAAGGAGGCACAGGTTTGAAACCTATCCCATTATCAAGCTGGGTCAAATGATGGCCACATGCAAAATTTTTTCTGGATCGGTCAAGCGGTTACCACATAAGTTACAAAGGGAAGGGAGAATGGGGATGGAGGAAGGGAAAGGAGAAGGGGGTATGGGTTTGAAACCCACCCTATTACCTATGTTGGATCAAATGATGGCCACATGCCAAAATCTGTCTAGATCGGTCAAGTGTTTACCACATAGGCTAAGTTATAAAGGGAAGGGTTATGGGGGAAAGGGAAGGGGGTACAGGTTTTAAACCTACCCTATTGACTAAGTTGGGTCAAATGATGGCCATGTGCCAAATTTTTTCTAGATCGTCAAGCGGTTACCAAATAAGTTACAAAGGGAAAGGTAAGGGGGATGGAGGAAGGGAAAGGGGAAGGGGGTATGGGTTTGTAACCTACCGTATTATCTGAGTTGGGTCAAATGATGACCACGTACCAAATTTTGTCTAGATCGATCAAGCGGTTACAACATAAATTACGACGGGAAGGGGGATGGGGGAAGGGAAATGGGAAAGGGTTTGAAACCTACCCTTTATCTAAGCTGGGTCAAATGATGGCTGTGCCAAATTTTGTCTAGATCGGTCAAGCGATTACCACAAAAGTTACAAAGGGAAGGGGAAGGGGAAGGGGAAGGAGTTCAGTTTTGAAACCTACCCTATTATCTATTTTGGGTCAAAAGATGGCTATGTGGCAAATTTTATCTAATTCGGTCAAGCGGTTATCACATAAGTTACAAAGGGAAGGGGGAAGGGGAAGGGGGATGGGAAAGGGAAGGGGGGTAAGGATTTGAAACCTACCCTATTATCTAAGTTGGGTCAAACGATGGCCATGTGCCAAATTTTATATACATTGTCATGCGGTTGCCACATATGTTGCAGAGGGAAGGGGAAAGGGGAAAGGGGGAAGGGGAAGGGGAAGGGGAAGGGGAAGAGGCCACAGGTTTGAAACCTTCCCTATTATCGAAGTTGGGTTAAATGATGGCCATGTGCCAAATTTTGTCTAGATCGGTCAGGCGGTTCGGATCTCTATAGAGCACAAAGTTCAGACTTAAATACAGACATTCACCATTATATATAAGATGTATATTATTATGACATTAAACCGTCTTTTCAAATACACGATCTGATGGTTCCAAA